>QMIH01001989.1:44882-80637 GCA_003987875.1 Clarias batrachus
TAAAATATATACAGAGCCCGCGTGTAAAATATATAGAGCGCACGTGTAAAATATATAGAGCCCGCGTGTAAAATATATACAGAGCCCGCGTGTAAAATATATAGAGCGCACGTGTAACTCATCGGTTAAAATTACATTGTTGTTGTTGGCTGCTCTGGTCAAGGCGTCGCCACAGCAAACCAAAGATCTGCACAGGATTTACACCACACGCCCTTTCTGAACTTTTTATCCAGGTTTTGGACCGACACTGCATCCAGTGGCTGGGGTTTGCGCATTGGCTGGGAATCACGCCCAGGTCCTACACGTGGCAGGCGAGACGATCTACCACTGAGCCACCAATGCCCAGCAGTAAAACCTGCATTAAGCCATAAAATTAGGCGGAATTAACGACGGCTGCATTGCAGGTGTCACACCACTGGCTGTCTGCTGTCCATCGCTTTAAGTAATGAGCTACTGTACTGTACTTTAACTAACTCAAGGAATTTAGGGACGGAGGGTATGGAGTATGGAGGAGTTTAGGCAAATACGAAGTAAACATAAATGAAATGCAGCCACATTAGCATTTTAGCTAAACTAAAGTTAACCAAAGTTCATTCAACCCATTTACTCGTTCATAGACTAAACTGTGATGTGGGCGGAGTCAGGACCTGCCAAGATGGTGACGTCAAGTCTGCTCTTCTGAACACCTACAGGTGACATCACGGAGAGTTTTTTCCAGTTCTTATACGTCCATGGCAGCCTTGTATTAAACCTAATGCTTATAATTAAGATTATGTTCATTTGTCCAATTAGTTTAAAACCTGAGAAATTGGCTTTAATTCTTAAACAGATCAAATAAGAAATTTGTTAAAATCCTTGAATTCAAGCTGAACGTCTGCATTCCAACTACATATTGGTGGTGTACAGAGGCAGATATGCGGATACTTACAGGCCCATTTAAACATGATTAATCAACTGTTCCAATTACTTAAACTACCCAGAACTCATTTATAAAAATCAGACATGTGCGAGTTCCAGGTCCAGGATAACACGATCAATCTGCGGATCTAATCACAGACAGACGTCGCACGTGAACACATTATCGAGTTATAGATCTGCTCGGCATGATCGACGTGCAAAGCATCGAGTGCAGACTCTCAGACCCGAGGCGTCTCGAAACGCGAGCAGAGCAGGACACGAGCCCTGGCGAAGCATAGAGCGGTGATTGTGCTCTCTAATGAGCACCAGAACATGACGCTGCACATACACACACACACACACACACACACACACACACACACACACACACACACACACACACTACCAGCCATCTTATTTCACACCAAAATGCCTCTCTCGGATAATAAGCAGCCTCTGGCGAGGCGCGGCTGATCCTGATTGGTGTTTCGGGTTATTTTGCACTGGCAGAGATGAGAGTTCCCCAGAAACACACCACAACTGTCTGAAATGACTGCACACACACTAAACGCACTATTCCTATAATAAAAAAAAAAAACAAAAGCAGCGTCAAGTAGTAATAATAATAATAATAATAATAATAATAAGGATGGGTATGAGCAGCGATCTGCGGGTCCAAGCACCCTAATTTAAGAACATCCTATTTTTCCAATTTCCAAGATATCAAACATTACGCAAATTTTCATGCCAACTATATTCTGATCAGATTTGACATCTCTGCAGCATACAGTTTGTTGTGCATAAATATTAACACCCCTCCCCACAACACCCCCCCCCCTCCCATTTTGGTTATCTGCAAATTTCCAGTCAGTTCTCTCCTGTTTTGCAACATCAGAGGATGAGGACACCCCAAGACATGGGGCGCGAGCTGACCGCATCTTCGCAGAAGCCCGTGATTGGTTACTGGTACTGTGATTGACTACAAGGCGTGAGACCGCCCCTCCTCCAGCATTCACACCACTGGGTGTGGCATGACCAGAATTTTAACTCATTTAAGCGCGTTAGCTAAATCACGGCAATACTGATCATGAAGGCGATACTGCTTTTGCTAATTACTCATATTTCTTTATAAGTACTGATACAAAAATCTATTGTAAGCTTCTTTGGCGTGAGGACCCATGGTGTTATGTCTCTTCATTAAATCTTCCACAAACGCAAAGAAAAACCCATGTAAACTCACTTTCCTTGGCGTTCTTTTTTGTTTTTTGTTGTTGATGTCTAACTAACCGTCACTTCCTTTTTTTAAAGGCTCCTTGTTGCCCGACAACCGCTAACATCGACCTGATTTTAGAAAACTCATCTTTAAACACAAGTGCTGACCAACGAGCTACGTTCGAACCCACATGGTTATTAGATTCCATAAAAACAGCCTCAACTCCAGGAATATGAGCACCTGCCAGGAAAAGTCACATGACCTCTGCTAATGTCTTTAGCATGGAGATAACACCGGAGCCAGACACAAATTGCGCCCACGCTTAATCATTACCTAGGAAGCGGGGCTGCTCGAGAGAGCTGCACGTGTGTGTGTGTGCAGAGCAGCCATGAATAAGCTTAGATGAGTGTTTGCGCGTACGTGTCCATGTGCGTGTGTGTGTGTGTTCTTACAGCTGCACCGAGGGCTCGATCCAGATCCGCGATAATGTCCTCCTCGTCCTCCAGTCCAATAGAGAGGCGGATCAGCGTGTCCGTGATGCCCAGCTCCATCCGCTGCTCCTCCGACACTGACGCATGGGTCATGATGGCTCTGTGAATGAACGACACGGACGTATCAGGCTTGTTACGCGGCCTACAGGCCACACGCGATTATTCATCTCTGGATAAACGACTTCTCCGTGTCTCGAGCCTCAACCCGGTTTGATTGGAGAGGCGAAATCGTTTAGTTATTACAGCCTTTGATAAGCGACCGGGCTCGTATGATAAACAGGACGGAATTAAATATACTACGCACACTTTAAATAAAACACACACACACGCACAATCACCCAGCCTCGCCGACCGCAGGCACTCGGAAATCAGTATTAAAGTTTAAATATTTAATGAGCCTTTTTCCCCCGAATGCACCCATGACCCTAAACACACACAACGGATGCTGTTTGCTGTTAAAAAAATATTAAATAAATAAAAGATGCATGCTGCTTACAGATGGTGCGCCAGGCTGCGTTAGTGCCCTCTTGTGAGTCACAACCCTTTATAACAAGCGTATCAGCATTTCAGCATATTAATAATGAAACGTTTTTCCCGTCTAAACCCGATTCTCTGGATCTGTCCTTGTATGTTGTGATTGAAGTCTGTAGGACAGGTTTGTATTTGATGTGAAACGGCATCGCTGGGAGAGTTCAGAGGAGAAATCCACTGCTGAGAACGCAGAGGCTCGGCTCATGTTTGCCGAAAAAACATTTGGCTACAGGAGAGACTTTTGGGTAAATATTCTGTGGAAAGATTCAATTTGCGGAACTTCAGTGTAAAACGGCTTTGTGACTTGGTGTCTCAGTGGTAGGTCACTCGCCCGGATTCGATTCCCACCCAAACCCCAGTGACAGTGACAAGTTTACATGACGCATCACGAAACGGGACTGAATTGGACTAAACTGGGACTTTTTAGCTGGGATAATTTAGTCGTGTCCAATTCCTCCCCGTCACTAGGGGGCTCCCAACATTATGGCTACTGCTACCACTCAGCCGGGAGTCACGCGTCACATGATCACGTGTTTCCTCCGAACCTCTCCGGATTATGGGACGAGTAAACTGGGACACTTAAGCCTAACCAAAAGAAAAAAAAAAAGTTCAGCGATTCTGTTTTTGCATCTGAAAAATGCGGAAAAAAGCGTCTACATGCTGGAGATGTCATAAATAGACGTCGATTTGATAAACACTGGGGAACTCCATTAGCGTCAGGAACGGCACGACACAACATCCCATGAATAAAGTGACCTCGAAGGAACCTGCGGAACTTACGGATGCTCAGCCAGACTCTCGTAGCCTCCGAGACTTTCAGCCAAAGCGAACATCTGAAAGGAAAAAACATACAAATAGAATTAGAAAATAAACTCCTAATGCTTGATTTACAGTATTTAAAAGTTGCATTGTCTATAGACAGAAGGATATGAAACAAAATAACACATTAATAATAAAAGTAATAGAACGAGATTTGGCCTAATACACATCCATGATGCATAACATCGGCTGGTGTTCCCCCCATCGTTTCCCCACGACGGCCTCCAGGTTCGCTGTGCCGAGTGTTCGGAGATGCTCGTCACCGCGGGTGTAAAAGGTGATTACTGGAGCTACCGTAGCCTTCCTGTCGGCTGGAACCTATTATCCTTTCATCAGCATGACATTTTCTCATCTTCACATCAGGATGTGTTTGTTTTGCCTTCACATCTTTCCGTGTACAGAGTGTCTAGTAAAGACCTTATGACACGCAAACCAAACCACAGACGTTTGCATTAAGAAAATGCAAAAACAAAATAAAAAAATAATAATAATCATAAAAAGAGACTTTTTAAAATATATATTTTTATGTTAATGAAACGAGACTCCTCCCACATCGCTCCGTATCTCACGGTGAGATTTCATCAGCGGTAACGTTGCGTCCTCTAACTATTCTTTCTCTCATCACCTTCAGGTTCTTGAGAAAAGCCGTCGCGTGCTCCAGTTTGCCTTTGATGTAGAAGGTGACCATCCCGGGGCAGCCGGTGCACTGTCTCTTCGTCAGCTCGTACTGGGGGTGAGACGGCAAACCTGGAGACAGAGACCAGCGAGATCGTCTCATCCAGGGTTTATCACACACATTATATTATATTTCTTCTCCCAAGATGCGAACTTGATCTGATCTGCTTTGAATCTGCGTTCCCCCCTCCAAATACGTAATGGGTTAGAATGGAGTTCCTAAAGCAATAGTGCCCTCTAGTGGATATAAACTTATAACACACCATGCCTCTTAAACCATATCAACAAGTTAAATGAATACTTATATTCATTTTTATACCTCAAATCTGTTCAGTCTCTCTCATATATATATATAAAAACATATACACACACACACACACACACACACACACACACACACACACACACAGTATATAGTGGAACTTCATCCTATTTCTCTGCACAGAGAAATGCTTAAATCAATTACAATGCAAGTCTTAATTCTACTTATAAACCTTTTTTGTAGACCTCCGGCTGCAGGAGGTTACAGCATCACCTGGGAATCGAACTCACGATCTCCGGATGATAGGGCGAGCACTTTACCACTGCGGCATTCGGAGGTCCAATCAATCAGTTTTAATAAATAAAGGCGACATCGTGTCATTGCACTCACCTGGGAAAATGACTTTGTCCACCCTGGGATCGGCCTCGAGAAACTTGGCCGCCGCCAGCGCGTTGCTGAAGTGCTGCTTCATCCTCAGAGGCAGCGTTTTCAGTCCGCGATTACACAAGTAGCAGTCGAACGGAGACGGGACGCTGCCAAGGGCTAAACATCGGGGCGGATGATAAATAAACATGTATAAATATAGATATTTAATAAAGATAGATAAACGTTACTGGTCATCATCGTCATCGTTGTCAGCTCACCGTTCTGCAGGTACTTCAGTTTTTCAGACAGGTCCTGACGGTTGACGGAGATCAGCCCCATGACGACATCACTGTGCCCTGAACAACACACACAGCCGACATCCTGAGCTCACATCGCACCTCTAAGTCCTGCGCCGTGTGTCAGGAACAGTTAGTCACACAGTTATTTATACAAGATTTGATATTTACCGTTCATGTACTTTGTAGCGGAGTACATGCACATGTCTGCTCCCAGGGCCAGGGGGCGCTGTAGAGGTGAAATATGCACACAGTGGGTATTGAATATTGAATAATAGATTAAATTAAAGCTTGAAATTAATAATAGAAATTAAACTAAAGAATTCATATCGCCTGAAGTCGAGAAAGCTTATCGTAATAAAAAAAATTGATTATGTGTCTGAAATTCGCTGCACTATTACACGACAAGAAGAGGAGTGAATAACACAACGAGATGCTTGATTAATCTGACCAGCCTGGAATTGACCCGATGCTTTATTTTACCCCTTTTAAACTACAATGTCACTGTCAAAGCTGATGATCACCGGTAGACTGTCGATTGATTCGACGCAATAAGATTTTTTCAATTTGATTCTGTGTTTATTGCTGGATTTGTCTCAAACGGGTACATTTCTGTAGTTTCTTTTATGTTTTAAATCCACTTAAAAGTATCTAATAAACACTGAAACTCCGTGCAACTTGTTTTGTTGATGTTTAAATGTCATCATCTTGTACAAGGCAAGAATCTTTTTTTCTTTTCCTGCTCCAGTCCAGTAGATGGCGATGTTGCACCAACTGTTTATCAAGTCAAAATAGGAAGAAGAAGCAGAGATACTCTTACAAAATCTGTAGAAGATGCAAGCGGATTCTGTTTCCCAGAAAGAGCCGGGGTGTGTACAGTTTCCCAACCCTTAAACCGTTCGACGTTTCTAACTTTACCCAAATCATTTACAAAGTTTTCTGAATTGAAAGCAAAATAATTAAATCGCATATTCGTTTAAATGAAGAATACGCATGCTTTTTTTTTTCTTGTTCCTGATGTAAATACGAGGCTGTTGTTCATACCTGGAAGTACGCAGACATGAAGGTGTTGTCCACGACCACGATGATGTCCTTGTTGTACTCGTGGGCGATATCGGAGCAGGCTTTAATGTCCACGACCTTCATAGTTGGATTTGTAGGAGTTTCGATCCATAACAGCTACACGGACCAGTAAAGAGAGAGAGAGAGCGAGAGAGAGAGAGAGAGACAGGGTTTTCATTGGTTTATAAACTCCTATAATAAAAGACGTGTTTTTCCTGCTTAGTGACAAATCAAATCAGGAAGGAATAAAGGGTAAAGAATAAATAAATAGGTTTTTTTTTTTTTTACTTATTTATTTAGGCGATATATTCACTCCTAAACAATCTTCGAACCTTTGTGTTGGGCTTCAGAGCCGCTTTTAACTCTTCCAGCTTGGTGAGGTCAGCGAAGGTGATGTCGTATCCGATCTCCGCAGCTATTCTTTTAAAATAACGATTGGTTCCTGGAAGAAAAGAAAGCTCATCTTTAGTGAGGATTCCACTCAGCTTTCACACGTCCGAACGGGCGAGCGTTAATGATGCTACAGTACACTGTATTAGCGCGCGTCGTACCTCCGTAGACGTCGTTCATGCACAAAATCCCATCTCCAGCCTTCAGCATGTGCACGATGGTCGTGGTGGCGGCTAACCCAGAGGCCAGAGCGACACCTGTGCGGACACGCCACGATCAAGTATTAATAACATCGAGTAAACAAATTGTGAAAAATTTGGTGTCGATTTAATATTCATTAATGAATATAAAGTCATCTGACTGGTTGATATTAGCTGTTGGATGACCAGGTTCCCGACGACCCTACCCTAACCTACAATGTGACTATGAATCTAACAGGTCACAGGACACAAAACATGGGTACCCATGTAGCTGAGAAATCACAGCAGGTCTCGACTATTTATAGTGACATTGTAGCAGGTGGTAGGTGAGTCATAACAGTTCTTAGACAGTTCTTGGAAAGTTCTTAGAGAGTTATTAGCAAGTAAAAGTTTTGGAAAATTTTGAGAAAGCCAGCCCCCTTAATCAACTCATATATTAATAAATCCATTCATTCTTATTCATTTTAATTAAGCTTATTAATAATATGTTAAACTTACCTCTTCGGGAATGTGATTGTGTGTTAGTGTGCGTGTGTGTGAGAGATCATGCAGAAAGGATTTCCAGATAATTCCAAGTTTGTTGATCCGAGAACTGACTTACAGTGCTTAGCTCCATCCAGAGCGGCGACGGCTCTTTCCAGACAATTCCGTGTGGGATTCCCGCTGCGACTGTACTCATAACCCTGCAGTTACAACAACACATGGGGGAAGGGGAGTCAAGGCAAAGCAGCCAAAAACTACTTTTCTAAACATAAAACTTTGTGATCTTTGACCTCTGTCAAATTCCATCAAAATCCCCAACACCCTCGGAGCTTTTTAAAAAATTTATTTAAACAATTCAACAATCAAAGTATCATGTGCCAACACTAACACAGGAAGAAATATTGCTGCAGGGAGAAAATTTGGATATCACTGGATATCACTTTTATTGTGATAATTTCTATACCAGTCGAGTCCTCTTCCGGTACCTTCATGGACTGAAATCTCACGAGAAGAACTATCGAAAAACCCATTGCCCTCGCGCTGTCTATGAAATCCTCCAAATCTCAGAGATTAAAGGTGTGGCAATTCCATCTTCTGGTATCCCTACCCTCAACAGGTCATATCCACAGGCCGGTTCCTCAGCATCACATGGAGTGTGCACTTGAGTGACCCTGAGGAAGATGCCGCCAATGACAGAAAAAGGCACAGGCGAGTTTGAGGCACTGCACAGACTGCAGCCTCTGTATGACTGTACGAGCAAATGGTAGCCACCAAAGATAGGATCCGACTGAAGAATAAACCAAGACAGTGGGGAATAAAGAGAACATCAGATCAAAAAGTGATGTCACTGGGTAGAAAGGTCTTCCTGGGATCTGGATATCACTTTTATTGTGATAATTTCTATACCAGTCGAGTCCTCTTCCGGTACCTTCATGACCTTGGGTTTGGACCTACAATTGGTAAGAATTTTTTTCTTCTGTCTTGTTTGGGAACGCCACCAGTGGACCATCTGTCTCCATCTACCATCTTCCTTCGTCTCTCCAACCTCCCGCATGTCCTCCTCCCTCTCCACATCCATGAATCTCATCTTGTGCCTTCCTTTTCTCCTCCTACCTTGCAGCTCCATCTCTAACATTCACTCCCCGATATACCCCTCATCTCTCCTCTGCACATGTCCGAACCATCTTAATCCGGAATCTTTGTCCCCAAACCGTCCTACCTCTAAATACACTCTGACACACTCATTTCTAATGCTGTCCACTCCTGTCCCTCCTGAAGCAAATCACATCATCAACACCAGCTCTGCCACCGCCAACTCCGCTTCCTGCCAGTAAATTCCAACAATGTCCATGTGGATCCCTTATGTGGAATGGGCTGTGCGAAAAGATCCAAATCCAGTGTGTAAAGATTGTGCCAATCCAGCAGCAGGTGCCCGACGCTGGATATATTCCAGTTCCTCTTGTGGTGAGGGATTACAATTGCTTCACAGGGGGAGTTGACCTGTCAGACAAGCCGATTGGCTACCAGACCTCATAGAAAAAGAGCAGATAGTGCTACACGACTGTGCTGCGCCATTGGATTGACACTGGTGTCACGAACACCTGCTTGCTGCATATGCAGTTGTTCCTGTGGTTTATTGCACTTTTAAGCAATTTGTCTAGTTACCATACATTCACTACAAATCCTGTAGATCTGTGAAGATGAGGGTGTAAGGATTGCATTCATGAATGATCTATAAAAATGCTCAAAAAAACTGACACTACAGCATGTAAACATTCTAAGACACACTCTCATGGACGACTTTTATTGCAAGTCCTAAAGGGTTAATAAACAGTAATTACTATTTCCACAATGTTTGGCACGAGTGTAATCTGCCAGGTCCATGCCACTTTTAATAACCTGTTCTATTTGTATAAGCCTTATACTACTTTTTTTTTTTTTGGATTTTTCCCCGATTTTCTCCCCTAATTTAGTCGTGTCCAATTCCTCCCCGTCACTAGGGGGCTCCACATTAAGGCTACTACTACCACTCAGCCGGGAGGGCGAAGACCATCACGTGTTTCCTCCGAACCACGTGACGCCAGCCGACCACATCTTTTTGAACTGCTCGCTCACGCACCGTTGGGGGCGGCGTAACACACTCGGAGGACAGCGCTATCCGCTCCTTCCGCTCGCGTGAGCTCACAGACGCCCCTGATTGGCTGTAGAGTCGTGATTAATGTGGGAGCACCAAGTACCTCTCATCCCTCCCCTCTGAGAGAGCTCGACCAATCAGCTCTCTCTAGGCCTCCGGCTGCGAGAGGTTACAATAAGCCTTATACCAATTCAAATCTAATAAAATATGCCGACTCAACCACAGATACACATGCGCACACACAGTTACATCGTCTGAGGTGTGTGCTGACTAAGCGGTGTTTATTGTCTACAGCTTGGAGTTCACACATGAAGCCTTAACCACAAGGGTGGTAAAGTTACCTCATAGCAGAGTGTGATTTTAATCTTTTAACACACGGCTCTTTTAACTCACCAAGAGCACAGACGGTGCGGGAAACATTCTGCCCCTCCATTCATTCATTTAATTATTTTAGTCTTTATCTGAATCAGCAGTTAAACATCACAGAGACTGCTCTTAACTACTTGTTTTCAAACAGTTTTAGTGGAACACACGAACTATCTACACACACCACCATCTACACAAACGCTTTGCTTGGAGTTCTGATTGGTCAATTAATCCTCCTGACTTCTGATTGGTCGATTAATACTCCTGAATCCTGATTGGTCTTCCTAAGTCCTGATAAGTTAATTAATTCTAATCAGTCAATTAAACCTGAGTAATGAGTCCTGCTTAGTCCAGTTAATTCGGATTATTAGATTAATCCTCCCTAGCCTTGATTAGTTCCTTAATCCTGATTTGGCCGAGGAGGATTATTATCATACTAAGCATCACATTTACCCCACTAATCATCATATTTAACACGTGATTCTCAGTTTCATGCAAGATTTTACATTTTGGTACAATTTCCATTTGACTTTTTTAGTTTCATCTTCTTTTCCTTCATTACCCACAATGCTGTTACTCCAGAAACCATACCAGATTAGAACTAGCATACTACAGCTTCCTTTTATGAGGACACACAATGCCTCCACTCTCTCTCTCATATCCTCTGAGCGATCCTCATAGATGCTCCCATCCCTTCAGGAAACCCCCTGCACGTGTCCTGACCTCTCCGTGGGGGTTTTGTGCCAGATGTCAAAGTCTCAGATCCTCAGGGCAGGATCTCTTTTTGTCAGTTTGGTCTGGATTTGTGTTGGTCTTGTGGTGATGTCAGTGCAGTGAGGAACACTGAGGAGTTACTCCACAACTTTTTTAATTTAAAACATTTAATTTTTGACAAAGTCAAATGGAGACACTGCGAATCAAACTGCTAAAGTTGAACAAAAAGTCAAGAGAATTTTTTTAGCATAGAGTACGGACAATTTAAATTTCACATGTAGAGCTCATGCAAGTTTGTCCATGAATGTGTCATGTGCACGAACGTGTTCTAGGGAGTCCGAGGCCCCAGACGTCGACACTAATGCCATCCCGGCTATCTATCGGAACCTGGCTGAAGTGTTCTGTAAGAGACGCACCACCCACCTGCCTCCTCATCGCTCCTACGACCTGGCGATTGACCTTCAGCCGGGTTCCATCCCTCCTCACGGCCATCTCTACACACTCTCCACCACTGAGATGCAGGCGATGGAGGAATATTTGGACTTTGCAACGCACCTGCAGTTTTTCAACAGTTTATTAATGACGTCCTGAGAGACATGCTAGGTCGATGGATCTTCGTCTACCTGGACGATATTCTCATCTACTCCCGCTCCGTCAAGAAACACATCCAGCATGTCAGAGCGGTACTTAAGAGATTGCTCGCCCATCAACTGTACTGTAAGTTGGAGAAGTGCGCTTTTCACAAATGCTCCACCATGTTCCTGGGTTTTGTCATCTCGCCCCAGGGTGGGGCCATGGACCCGCAGAAGCTAGAAGTTGTGCGTCATTGGCCCCTACCCAAGACACTTAAGCAACTTCAAAGTTTTCTCGGGTTTGCAAATTTCTATCGTCGTGGAGTACAGTACATTTACATCCTTTAACTGCCCTGACCTGACCATCTTTTCATCACTTTCACTTTCATAACTCAACTGCCATTTCCGCATTTCATGAACTCTGCCACCGATTCACCACTGCTCCAATTCTCCTTCACCCCGACGCCACCAAACCATTCATTGTGGAGGTGGACATTTCGGACATGGGCGCCGGGCGAGGTTCTCTCCCAGCGAGGTCCAGATCAGTAGCTACATCCTTGTAGCTTCTTCTCCAAAAAATGTTATCCCACTCAGCAGCGATACGGAGTAGGGGACCACGAGCTGCTGGCCATAAAGTGGGCTTTGGAGGAACGGCAACACTGGCTCCAGGGCGCCAGAGAGCCGTTCATCGTCTGGGTCACCAAAATCTCATCACCATTCGAAGTTTAAAACAGCTTAATCCAAGACAGACGCAGTGGGCACTGTTCTTTGAACAGTATAATTTCCATCTCTCTTACCGCCCGGGGCCGAAGAACACCAAGGCCAACCCCCTCTCCCGAAATCATGAGGAAGACGCCCCCCAGGCGGACGCCACGACTGTTCTCCCACCATCCAAAATCATCGCACCACTCTGTTGGGATTTGGAGACGAGGGTCCGCCAGGCACAGGCCACATAGACCGAACCGGCAGGTGTGCTCCCCGGACGACTCTACGTACCCCACGCACCAAGGTCCTCCAATTTGGCCACTCCACTCCATTCTCCACTCCATTCTCCACTCCATTCTCCACTCCATTCTCCGCACCCAAAAATTCATACAGCACGCCTTTTGGTGGCCCACCATGACCAAGGACATCAAAGAGTTCGTCCAGGAGTGCCCAGTGTGCGCCCATTGCCCTCGACTTCATCACGGGCCTGGCGATCACATCATCTCGGACAGGGGGCCCCAGTTGACAGCACGGTTCTGGAAGGCCTTCTGCCATCTGATCAATTCCACCTGCAGTCTGTCATCCGGATACCATCCAACAGTCAGACGGAACGGACCAACCAACAACTGGATCGCTACCTGAGGTGCTTCGTCGCCGATCGCCAGCGCTCCTGGGCCCGCCATCTCATTTGGGCAGAACTTAATCTCCACGTCTCCTCCGCCACCAACGTAAGCCCATTTGAGATTTCCAGCTACGGTTTCCAGCTTCCGATGTTTGAACACCAAGAACCGGAGGTCGATGTACCGTTGGCCCAACAGTTGGTCTGAAGGTGTCGACGGCTGTGGAGTCAAGCCAACATCGGCATTCATTGTGCCAACCACCGCTACACTACACAACATCACCGTTGACACCCTCCTGGACGATTGTGCAATGTAGGTGACAAAGTCTGGCTGCCTACGATAAAACTGCACCTTCATACTGAATCCAAGAAGCCATCACCCAGGTTCATCGGTCCTTACCGCATCCCCCTCCGTATCAATCCTGTCACCTACCAGCTACAGCTGCCTGCAGCGCTCCGGATTCATCCGGTATTCCACACCTCCCAGCTCAAACCCTTCATCACTTCACCAATGGTTCCACCCACCCACCCTACTCCTCTCCGACTCACGTCCTCGGGGCAGAGGTATGCAGTACCTGGTTGAGTGGGAGGGCTAACCGAGGAACGATCTTGGATTCTGGCCCGGTTCATCCTCGACCCCGAGCTAATACGGGACCCTCCACCCAAAGACCGTCGGGAGCCGGACCCGAAAGTAATACGGTCGAGATTCAGGAAGCATAAAAGGAAACAAGATGGTGCTTCACATCGCTCAATCATCGAGTTCGCCCATGTCGTTTCCGAGTCACCGCCGGATTATCTGTGGGTACTCACTGATTCGGGTTGTCTTTCTGGTTGAGTGTGTGTTGCTAGAATGCGGGTTTATTTGTGTAGATCCTTGCCTCTTCGTATAAGAGTTTTCTTAAAATAACTTGCGTGGTTATCCTGCATGTGCGCACTACTTCCGCGTTTGGGTTTACCGTCCATCCTACAAGGGCTAACTGCGAAGTCTTCTGGTCCACCTCAGGTAGCCCGTGACAGAATGTATATATATGTTTTTATGTTTCTTTAATTTGTTTATTTGTTATTATTTATTATTTATTTAATTTATTTAATTTTGTGTGTGATTTAATCACATATTTACTATGTAGAATAATGCTTATAATGTGATTTTTATAAATGACTGTTCATTATTTTATCTCCACATGATTCACTTATCGACATGAATGATTTTAAAATTTATCAATTTTAATTAATAAAATTTTTTAATAATGATTTTTCTTCTACACATCATTCATTTGCAACTCATTCTTGATGCAATTCATTTATTTGCTTTTGTGATACTTTAATAATGCATATCCATGTTTTTTAACTTTCAAAAAAGTTTTAATCTTTTTTTTTTTTAATCTCACCAGGTTTCACAAATCCCACCATGATCACTGGGGTAATGCATGTGATTTTACAGTAAGTTACATTTCTACCTGTTGCTGTGAGATGAATTGTGTGTGTTCGTGTGCTGACGCGAGCGAGCGCCCAAACATGCTGTAAGCTTCAGAGCTCTCAGTCTAACGGCTCTTTATGTGACAGACACATTGTGTGAAAAAGCAATGAGTCCGTTTTGTTTTTTTTTGTCTTTGACAACAAACAACATACGTCAACTGGGCAGTAAAAAAAACCTCAAGAGAAACAGATCAGGATGGAAAGCAACGTTCAGTGTGACCTCAAAAAAAATTACAGTGTAAACTAATTATGGTTAGGGTGTAATTACAGTTAATACTGTGTGGATACAATCTGAAGCCGAATCATGAAAGCTTTTAATAATTTACTACAAAAGCAACAAGATGTCAAGGACAAAATATCCGCTCACTGCCAGACCCTCAACTGGTTAGAACGATCTACGCGTCTATGAAGCTCTGTCGACGTGCAGAAAAGAAACACCCGTGTGTGTGATTACGGTTAAAGCACTGCAACGAATAAGTCCACTGTTCTGTATTACAATTTAGTCTGCTCCATTTTTTTCTAATAAAATCGTTCACATTTATGTTTCTGAACACATCACAGACACGGTCTTGTATTTCCAGCACACTACACGGCTGTTATTCACTTTAACACCGATTTCTTTTTAAGTCACAAAAAAACTGAAAAAGTGAATAAGGAATGATTAACCCAAGGGAGATAAAGTCTTGAAGACCCGTTTCGGTTACACCTGAGGGTTTGTCCCAGGCCGGGATCATTAATTTCACACTCTGGGTGCGCTTGCATGTAAATTTAAATTAAAACACTATATTTGTCACATACTCGGTCATACACAGTACGATGTGCAGTGAAACGCTTAAACGACCATCCGTGACCTTAAAAATGTAAAAACAATTAACAGGAAATAAATAGTGAAATAAAATAATATGGAAGCAAATTAGCATCATAATTACTTGAATTATTTCAGCCTTTGAAAAATACATTTTGAAATTTAATCACTGTTGAATTGTTAATTTTGAAATTTAAATACTACTGAATTTATTCAACTGAAATATTTGACTTTAAAAAGCAACACCTTTGAATTTAAGTGCTCTGAATGTCACGAAATTTTCAACTGTGAAATTCAGATAGAAAATTCAAGCTTGGAAGTTCAATACCAAATTCAAGCACAAATTCAATACAGGAAAAGCAATCGAGCCAGAACGGAATCCGTTCGTCAGTCACGTGACCCAGGGAAGCGGACGTCTTCGATACCGGCTCCCAGTGAGTCTCGCTACATGGCGGAGGGCGGCGGCTCGGTAAGTGCACCTGCAGTGTGTTACACTAATTATATATTGTCAGATAGTTTAGTCATTTTACTGTGATAAAGGAAATTAGTCAAAGTTTAGTTAAAGTGGGGCTAGTGAACATGAGACACAGACTGATGTTTGTTACACACGCACGAGAGAGAGAGAGAGAGAGAGAGAGATACACAGTGGTGGCCAAAAGTATTAAGACAGCACGTGCCATGTATTAGTTCTCTCTGTACAGAACAGGTGACGTCACCAGTTAGTTCAGGTCTGGTTGAAGAGTTGTGTTAATTAAAATCAGCTGCTTTAGTTAATTGATGGAACAGATAAGTGGCAGGACTTGTACTTTCTGAAGCCAGTGTGTCCACCTCTGTACAAGATCTTCAGGTTTAGAAGAAAATGACTTCAAACTAAATACTGATAATTGTTTGGCAATTTAGTAGCATAAAATAAGTTTTTCTGTATAGTCATTGTTTAAATGTTTGAGGTTATTATGAAAGCAGCGACTTTCCAAGCTTGAATTTTCTATCTGAATTTCACAGTTGAAAACTTCGTGTGACATTCAGAGCACTTAAATTCAAAGATGTTGCTTTTTAAAGTCAAATATTTCAGTTTAATAAATTCAGTAGTATTTAAATTTCAAAATTAACAATTCAACAGTGATTAAATTTCAAAATGTATTTTTCAAAGGCTGAAATAATTCAAATAATTATGATGCCAATTTGCTTCCATAAAATAAGTTTAGCTATAGAAACATAGCTGTTGAACAAAAAATTTTAATATTTCAAAGAATGTAAAAGAAATGTAAAAAAAAAAAACTTTTTTGTAACAAATGTAGACAAAAATAAAGATCTATTTAAATGTTATTAGCTAGTTAACAGCTACAAAACTTAAAGGTTTACAATTTGAACTTTACATCTCATAACTATGATTTAATATTTCCGACTGTAGCGTTACGTCTGTGAGCTATAACTTATTTCATTATAACGTATTATGGTCGCTTTACGTCTCATAATGTACACTTAATTGCACAGCGGCAACTTTACATCTCATCACTACAACTAAATATTTCACAATTGTGGCTTTAACCTTGTGACTTAGTCTTTCACAAACGTTACTTTTTGTCTCGTAATTACAACTTTTACAAATATTCCTTTGCTCCTCGTAACCACATATTTATATTTTACAATAACGACTTTTCATGCAACTGCATCTTATTAGATCCATTCCTGATAATTAAGCCACAACAAAACCCAGCAGAGTGAAAACGAATAATGTAACCTTCCTGTAGTATTCAGGACAGAAAGAAGTGTATTTAGGAGTTTGGAAAAGCTTTATTAACCGAAACACACTGCGAGATAAATTTGTGAAACATTTCTCAGGTGATGTGAATAAAGTCCCATAACTGTGACGAGTTAGCACTTGCACAGACTGGACCAGGGAGGACTTTTGCTCCTTATAAAGTTATAAAAGTCCTGAAGTTAACCTTTTATAATTATTTATCAAACTGTAAACATGGATGAATGAAAAAGTCTCAACAGTTAACCCAGTAATAATCCATTTTGTTTCAAAGTTCCTTTGCTTATTGTAAATGCTTAACCGGGTGAAAGTAAGACGGACGAGTCTTTTTCAGCTTATATGGAATGACTCGAATGTAAACCGTTAATGCTCACAGAATAAAAAAATCATTATATTGATCTTGTAATGATGAATGAAAGGTTTCACATTTGACTTTAGTTTGTACTTGTCGATCGTCTGCACATTTATCCGTTACATTTCCGAGGTGGCACTGACCCTGTACCTGATGCAATATTATCTTTATCACAGCTTCAAGATGATAGTACCTGCTTTCTTGGCATGGCTTTATATTCCACTTACCTCGTGTGACCCTGTGTTTATTCAGTGTGATCATTTACCAGTAAGGTGTAAATCATCCTCCTTTTCAAAACCAATCATATGTTAGGATTCTAGAGTACATGAACTGAGGTACGTTAGGGTGTGCTGTTTATAACCGGTCTCATGAAGGGGTGATCATCAGTACTGTGCTAAAATCTTCTCACTATATTATCCACTGATTTTAGTGAAAAATATTTCTATTGCACTTTGTCACGTAAAACATAACACTGCTTTCCGGCGACATTCCTGCAAAATGGAGCGCAACTGAAATTCAACTGTAATCATGGAGTTTTGTAGTAAATGCATGTGTGATGCTCTTGTCCGCTCGCTCAACTTTTGATAGTAATGTAGTAATCTCCATATGCTGGCTGCGGTACTGCACTCTCACAAATTAAATCTTTTAAATCCTAGCAGGTGTATGTTATTTGCGCTCATTGTTCTACAGGCAGATTTTATATTAAAAAAATATATATATAAAAAAAAAATTTTTTTTAATTTACATTTAGGTGTTTGGCAGACTCTCTTATCCAGAGCGTCTTACAAAAAGTGTTATAAAAATAATCTGTCGATCGTATTCACTTAATTGTGGGAAGCCAAAATCGCGATCGAGATTACAATATAATTAATTGTGCAGTGTGTGGGACTGTGGCTTAGGGGTTAGCACCGTCACCTCACACCTCCAGGTTCTGGGTTCAATTTCCACCTTGGGTGTGTGTGCAGTGTTTGCATGTGCTTGGTGGGTTTTCTCTGTGTACTCCGGTTTCCTCACACAGTTCAAAGACATGCAGATTAGGAACAAACAGATTTGTGATCGAGAACAAACCACAGCCGTCATCATTCAGGTTCATCTACGGTTATGAAACATGCAGGAAGTGCTGGCTCAAACAGGTAAAGGTCTGTGTTATTGATCAGAAAGTTATGGGTTCGGGACTAACCGCCACTGATCAGACCTTGAGCAAGGCTCTTAACCCTATCTGCTCCAGGGGGCGCCACATGCTCTCTGACCTGAACTTCCTCATTTACACAGAAGAGTCATTGGACTGTACAGAAAGGCACACTGCTGTTTGTCTCTTGGCTGTTCCCATAATAACTTGGCAGAGGTTTTTACGCCGCCCCGATGCTACCGTGCAATTTCACCCAGGCATCCTGTGGGAATCGAACCCGGGCCTTTTGCATGCCACACGTGACAAATAACTGACTCTTTGTCAATTTTGGAATTTCGCAGTAGAGTACACACTTTCAACCATGGTTGAGTACGGTATGATTTTCTGTACCAGTTCAGAAATTATTAAATTTGATAGCCTGTGGGAAAGAACTTTATGCAAGTCACGCAACTCAGCTGAACTGTGGGTTGCGTGTGATCCTTTTGGCGTCCCATACTTTCATATACGTTACTATATTTGTGGAGTTCGTGACCCTTTTGGATTCTCGTAGACTTTGCTACATTTTTGGATGCTGGACAGTATAACATGACGTCGCGCGCGCGCGTGTGTGTGTGTGTGTGTGTGTGAGAGAGAGAGAGAGAGAGAGAGAGAGAGAGAGACTCACGGTGTGTTCTCCGGGGCTGAACTGTTTGAACGTAGTGCTGAGTGAAATCGGAGGCACCACCGCCATGCAGCGCCACTGCTCCGGCTCCTGACCCGCGTGGATCGCGTCCGTGGCGAACGAGCGGAACTCCGGGCAGAAGCCCGCGGACCCGCCGGTGCTGCGTGAAGCCATGAGGAGCTAAAGCGTGCGGCTGCAGACGGAGACGGAGGACTTCCTGATATTGATGATGAAACACGCCGGGCTGCTTACCCCTTTAAGCAACTGACCAATCACCGCGTCCGAATCCTCAAACCCCCACGCTGATTGGTCAGTCCGCAGGGGCGGGGATCTGACCACGTGATCTCGTCAGCCGTTGTCCTCCTTTTTTTTTTTTTTAGGTCTATGATTGATTAACTGATGATAACTTTACTGGAATTAAATCCCCGTCATACTTCAACCACAGCAACATTAAACCCTTTGATCATTTATTTACAAATATATACTTAATATATACTTATACTAAAAATAAGAGCAGTGTCTAACTAAGCTCAGTTACTGAAACGCTTTGCTTACGTCATACATTTTTTAAATATATTATCCCTGACCATTAATTAGCTCATTAGATACAAACTGAGAGCTTTTAATTCAGTGTTTCCCAAAGTGTTGGTCGAAGCCCATGGCACAGCGGTGTAGCGGTTAGCGCTATCGCCTTGCACCTCCAGTGGTCGAATTAAATTAATCAATAAATCAATCAAGGGGGCTGGTGTGTTAAAAAAAAATTTGGCAAACATACAAAATGATTGCAAATTATGTAATTAACAAAATGTATGCTTAATGAAATCAACTTGGAGCCATCAAAACAAAAAAAACAGTCTCTCTCTCACACACACACACACACCCACAAAGTCTTTGTGAAGCCACAACGTCTAATGAAAAAACGAAACCTCTTCCTTAAATTGAGAGTAAATTACACAAATTGGGTAAAGGACACGTCTTTAATAATCATTAAAGCTGTCAGTCATTTCGAAAACGCCCTTGTTAAACTGAATCCTTGGTTTTCATCACGTCTCTGCTGAGGATTTGTGTCCACTTATCATACCTTGAATTCTCTTTTTTTGAAACATGTCAATACATAGAGAGTTTTAATATTTCATTTCATAACAAAAATTAAACAAAACACATATTTAATCTAAAGGGGATGATAAGAGGGATGGTGGTTTTACAGAGGGGATAGTTTCTGTCATTTTTTATAACAATGGGGATGCCATCCCCCGCATCCCCCCTCAAATCGAGCCCTAATATCACCTCCAGTAGAGGGGTTTGATTCACAGGGTCTGTGGATGTAGAGATTGCATGTTCTCCCTGTTGCTCCGAGTACTCCGGTTTCCTCCCAAATTCTGCATACTTTGTGTGTTTGTGTGTGCCTTGCGATGGATTGGCACCCCATCCAGGTCCATCTCATAAGTCCATCTCATGCCCTAAGTCTCCTGGTATGGCTCTGCAGTCTTGTATACAAACACGATAAATCAGTATAGACAGTGAGAGAGTGCGAGTGCTGTTCTTCATTTAGTCTTGTGTATTGATTAAATGTTTGGATGGGCAGCAGAACCTTTTCACATATCAGATTGGATCACGGCTATTTTAAGTTTGGGAATGACTGTTTTAGTTGATTTAATTGAATGAAACTGCTCATCAAGCATTAGAACCCACGATCATTTACCCAAGCACAGACCTAGTCAAAATATTTTTTTGCATTTTTTTTTTACATTGCCCAATAATATGGATGACATCAAAATTATGAAATAACTTATATGGAATTGGGGTGTTACACAAGAAAGAGAACATCAAGAATCTGCAGAAATGTCTTTAAAGCATAGAGTGGCTATGTTGAATAATCTAAAATGTTAAATATTTAAGTCTTTGTTAATTTACAGTTACGGGGCAAAAATAAAGTAAATCCCTTGGGTGAGCAGGTGTGTCCAAACTTTTGTCAGAGAGGCCCTAATTTACATAAGCGTGTAAGTGAACAGAAAACTAGAGTTAAACAGGCACTCCGGTCAAAACAGGAAATATAACCATTACTCTCATACTGTATGGTGTAATATACTGTATGCTGTAAGCATTCCTCCCTCGCCTCTTACTGTACGGCAGTCATGTGGTCATCTCATGAGTAAGAGTCATTGCACTACATCCTGAAACACCTGTAATAAGATCGAAGAGCATGGGTGATGTGGCATCAGGGTAAGGAGGGTAAGAACGGAGGTGGATGAAGCGATGCACCCATCAAGCCTCTGGAGACGGTGTTATGATCTGGGGTTGCTTCTGTTCTGTGCTAAATATATTGAAATATTAAAGAGTATTGAAGAGTTCAATATGTTGAATATTAGAGTGGGCGACTTTTTTCGGCTGGGCCGTTTATGTTGTTATCTCAGTGCTGCTGAATTCTGGATTCTGATTGGTCAGGAGGCGTCGATTAAACTTCATCATGGGTTTATATGAATATGCTCGTCTATGATGCATTATTGTTTCTATAGCAACAGCTCATTCGTAATTGTTTGTAATTCGTAATTGTTGAAGATCTCAAAAAGTGAACGCTGAACCTGATAAACTTCTCCAAAATCCTCACAACAGATCAGATAAGAAGTTGCAACAAAGTTAAAAACAAAGTGTCTATAGCTTCTACAAGATAAGCGAGAGCAGGAACACACTCATAATTAACTATTTATTTTTCTCTAAAGAAATGAGACTGATATTTAATATGTTCTTAGCCAGATTTAATCCAGTGTGCACCTTTAAAACTGATAATATCTCTGAAAGTGTGCTGTGTACGCGTGTTAAAGGAAGTATTTATATTTCAGTTGGATAAAAGAAGTCCAACAGGAGTGAACACTGCAAACATGACAACCGCGCCCGGGTCCGGACCTGCTTCACGGAACTGGTGTTCAGACGGAGCTCTGGTAGCGCGATGTTGAGTCATTTTACTGTGACTCAGGACATCGTGGTGAGTCAGTGCACCTGCACATGTTAAATGCATTAATTAATGTTAATATCTGCAGAATACACAACTCAGGCCTGGGGTAGAAGTTTTAGTTTTATTTTCGCTTCATCGTATTTCAGTTCATTACATCATTACGTCATTCATTACGGGCAGCTTCTAGGGAGCTTGCAACAAAACAAACATTAAACCGGATCGGTAACCTGTCAATCAAGCCTAAAGGATCTAGACACTATTCACACATTCACAGTATCGATTCCCACTGTTAGGTTTAACTTTAAAAGTAAACATAATTATATGTTTTCTGTCCATAAAAAGTCTTTTAGGCACTTTGTGATGGTTTAACCTGTTCTCTCTGACAGTTACTGATCGAGCATGCAACACTCTAAAAAATGCTGGGTTGTTTCTCTAAACACATTGTTGGGTTCTTCATGCTGGGTCAAAATTCTGGGTTATTTCGGGGACTTTAAACACATGGTTGGGTTGGGTAATGCTGGGTCARATGAGATGTAGTKGGTCATTTACACATGAACACCTGGTTGGGTTATTTTGACCCAACAACTGGTTTATTCTTTATTTCTCCAAACGGCAGCCTGCAAAATGTTTTAAATATTAGTGTTATTGTGTCACAAAGTGTAGTTTTAAGAGTTGTTTAAGCGAGAATGTATGTGTGTACAGCTCAAAACATCAATCGGTTATTAAAGATAGCGTCTATTTAAAAAAGTGCCCCAACGATTTCGGAGATTTGAGCTCCAGGCAATACGGGTGCTTCATGCTCATGTAGCCGCCCAACATAGCCTTACCTCGGCAACTTTTAAAAACTACCGCTCTCTGTGACGTCACTGCTGTGATTAAAACAGCGGATTTTTTTCATTTGATGTATTCCTAACAGGTAATCTTTGGTATAATATGGTTATGGTATAATAATATCGCGGCTGTGAGAAGCATCCTGTACGCTGCGTTCTATTTGCACTAAACCCGGAGTCCTCAAACCCTCGAGTGTGCACTTCCAAGTCAAGTCTGTTTTTGGAATTGAGACACGGCATGAGGAACTTTCTGGATTCTTCACTTCTGAAGCGGGAGGCACGAGGCCATTTAAAGATGGCAGTATTTAATAGTAAGTTTATATGAATTTTTACCTACATTTTAAATGTTGTAGTTGTGTAGTTGTAGCTCATTTCCATGTCTATTCCACCTTTTTAGTCGCACTTATGATATAGGGTTGAGGGTTTTTTTAGCACACACAAATGAAAAAAAAAAAAAAAACGAAATTTACTAAATGTAATCTTAAATGTAATTTTAGGTAAACTACTAAGTAACCTTTGCTAAAGCTGTGTGTGTGTGTGTGTGTGTGTGTGTGTGGAAAGTCTCTGTGCATATTTTATAATATTGTATAGTTGTCAGAAGAAGCAATTGGGATAAGTTTAATGACAGTCTTAATAGCCTGGGTGGGGTTAATGTTTTTTCTTACCCTGTTTTTTATTATTTAAAAAAATGCTTCATCATTAAGTCATCGTTTAAAACAAGCTTTTTCTTCATCCTTATTAAATATTTATTATAAGTTGTAAAATCATTACTTAATTTGAAAGGTGGTGAATGTTTCATATTAAATCCAGATCCTGTTCTCCCTCACACGTTAAATAGTGAGGTAATTTTACACAGAAATTCATGTTGACATTATGTATTTTTGTGTATTGACAAGAGAAAAAACATATCTTATTAAATCCATACATAGTTGTCTGTCCTTAACAAAAATGCTTGACATTAATGTTAGTAATATTAAAACACTAAGTGATGGTGTGTAATCCACAGGAGGACCAACATTATGAGGATGATATCTGCAAAATATCGAGATGACTGGAGAATTGTTCCATGGTTTGTGCCTTGGGGATGAAGCAAGAACTTTCCCATTGTTGGAGGCAATTGAAACAGACTATTTGGTGGAGGCTGTTTATGTTTGTTTAAAAAAAAAATTGTCTTTGATATTAAATCCACAAAGCCGTGTCTTCCCACCTGCGAGTTTCTCCAGCACACTGTAGGTCAGATTGATGGACACGAGTACTCATCTATAAAATTTTTGAGAACAACAGTTTTTTCACCACACATTTAATCAATAATATTTGTAAAAAGTTTTATCTTTTTTGTTTATAATGTCATTTTGAAGGAAATTAAATAGTAATAGTTAAATAACTAATAGTTAAAATATTAAGATGTGGAATGTTTGATGTCATGTGGGCATTATAAGATTTGTATTTAAAACTTCTATATAAAAAGTGTTTAAACATTGTATTAAATGCAAAAAAAATGCAAGAGTATGTTTACATGTTTTACAGAGTATGCTTTTATTTTATATTTAACAAATGGTCACCTTGGGATTATAATGGTTTTGTGTGACATTTTTGTCAAAATTAAGTTATTCACATTTTCTTATTCTGTGACAATCTATTTACATTATGTGAAGTTGTGTACATTTTGTGTCTTTTTTGAAAATAAAAAAAATCTAATGGAATGTGTCAACCCAGCAATAGTGTCAATTATACCCACTGGTTGGGTCAAATAAAATAACCCAGCACTTTAACGTTTAACCCAGCAAGGGTGTCGGTTTAACCCACTGGTTGAGTCAGATGAACAACCCAGAATTCTGGGTTAAATGGTCAAACCCAGCACTTGGAGCAAAACAACCCAGCGCATGTTCTGTCCAATAGTGACCCAGCAGCTGGGTTATGGTTGGGTTGTTTTTTAACCCAGCAGTTTTTAGAGTGAACAAAGACATTGTACACCTAGTGTACACCTGAGGCATCAGAATAATGTTCTCAGAGTGAAAATCATGATCCTGTGTGTACAGTCTTATCAGGAGTATATCATATATCATCATAGGAACTGTCTGTACTGCATTTGGACTATAAGGATTATTTCTGGATAGGAAAAATAATTTTGCTTGGATATTAATTATCAGGATTATTTATTTCCAAAAAAAAATTTACAAATAGGATTTATAGTCAGATAATTATTCAGAATATATGTAAATACAGATAAAGGGATTGCAGGGATTATATCTTGATAGTGATTATATTATTTCTGGATTCAGTTCTAATAATCGCTATACAGGTATAACTATAGCAACCGGTACCTAAATATTATCATTATTATCTTTATATGTATACAATACTGTTTTTGACATACATTCCTCATCAACATATAATTCCTATAATTCCTTATTTGGATATAATCCAAGGATTCCTTTCTTGGACAGAATCCTAATAATCCCTCTTGAAAAATTCAGCAATGGGATTACATCCAAAAAGAAATTACAGGTATCCTAATCACACAGAGATTATCAAAAATATACGGTATGTAGATTTCCAAAGAGATTATTGGCACTACATCGAGATTTTATAGATTTTATCCAGGTAGCAGTCATACCCATTTCTGGATATAATTCCAATGATCGCTATTTGCATATTACGATAATAACTACAGACAATTTTATCACCTCTACTGGGGTATTATCCTGTTATTCCTTATGTACAGTATGTACAATCCTAACAATCTCTATCTGGATACATAACTCTAGTTGTAGATCAGGACTATATCCAAAAAGGAAATTCTTTGAATTATATAGAGAAATAGGGATTACAGGGATCATATCTTTATATAATCAGAATTAGCCTATAGCAACTGTATACAGGAAATAACAGATTAGTTTCAGATAGTGATTATATCTAAACATTGATTATCAGGATTATATCCAAATGGTGATTATATCCTTATTTAGATATAATTCTAGTAACTAGATATAATCATCATAATCTAATTCTTATAATGTCTAAATGTTATATATAATTTCATTATTATCTGCATCTGATTTCTATAACCCCTATCTGAATATAATTCATGGTATCATTTCTTATACAGGATCCTGATCTTTACTCTCTATATACGGTATGATCACTATTACAGATTATCAGAATTATTTCCAAAAAAATAAACGTTAAGGATTATATCAAGATGAAGATTATTGGGAATGTATCCACACAGAAAGGATTGCCACTACATCCAGAAAAGGATTATAAGAACTTTATCCTGATAATTGACCAGGATTAGCCTGTATCTGGAGAGAAAATAACAGGATTATATCTGGATATATAACCCTGCCTAGATATACTTTCTACCATTTTGTAATAATTATAATAATCCCAACCTAAATATAATCCTTATCAACATGCAGTATCATTCCAATAATACCCATCAGGATGTAATTCATGAAATCCCTTCTTGGATAGCATCATAATAATGCCTTGATACAGTATAATCACTATTTCGATATAATTTGGAGGATTATATAGAGGATTATATCAAGACATGGATTAACAAAATGATCCAGATAGAAATGATATGGACTTTATTAATAAAAATAGTTCTAAGATTATGTCTAGATAGGAATAATTGGCATTATATCTGGATAGGGAATAACAGGATTATATCTAGATAAGGATTATAATCCATATACAGTAGAAATCACTAGGATTGTAACAGATTGCCATCCCATCCACAGTGTGTTCTGATCAGATCAGAATAATACAGCAACTGAAAGTTAGTAAGAGAGCGATTGAATCTCAAAAAATACATTAAATTCAGGAGTAATCTGATTTGTTGTTTATGTGTATTATGATCAGATGGGGGATTGTTTAGATTACATCTGAATCAGAGTAATTATTGTTTGATTAGGATTAAGCGTGGAAAGGGATTATCGCACAGTGCAAAAAATAAATTAAAACAGATTATTAACTGATTAAAAACCATGTAGTGAAAGTTTAAAGTGTCATTTTAACTGCACGCAAACTATTTTTAATGGTATACACGTGATATAATACACATGATCCATGACTGCTAGAGTCTAAGGACGTTTATAATGTCATGCTGAAAATAACATTATACACAAGTACTGGATTATAATTAGCAAACTGCTCTCAAATTAATTTCAGAAGATTTAATTAGACATTTAAAATGTGACAAACTGAAATCACACACATACGATTTGAATCTGAGGTGAACGAAGCAAAACCAAGTGTCTGATTTTCTCAGCGATGTCGTCACACACACACACACACACACACACACACACACACACACTCAGCCCTCGTTAACAGCCTTCACCGTGTATATGTCGTTGCGTCTCTGCGTTGTGATTGGGATCTGTTGACGCACGTCAGCCAGGTACTGCAGGTCTACAAGAGAAACAGATTAATGGATCCAGGAGATCAGGAGATCGATATTCTGACAATAAACTTCGGTACCGTGTATTAAAGTCATTCCGATTTTAAGATTTTAAAACAAAGAGTACAACTCACCGATATCAGCGTACACTACGCTCTCGTCCGATTCTGCTTTCGTGATCACTTCACCCCTGCGGGAGCAAACAACACCGTCAGGATCGAGCGTTTTTCATAAGTGGTGTCGCAAGGTCGAATCCTGATGACGATAAGAGTACACGAGCGTGTAGTATAATATTTCGTGATCTCAGGGTGAGAGGGATGAGAGGGATTCTCCTACACTTCCCCTGATCAATCACAGTGACACGTCAAAGGAAAAAAAACAAAGAGCAGTGAGGATACAAGTGTGTGCATCTGCTCTTGTGTAAGTGAGAACAGGAAGTAACTCATTTTGCAGAAGTCAAGATCACCATTTAAACATTTCTAGACATTCTACGCTCCTTAGATGGGCCGGTTGGTGATTTTTCTTTTTTTACTTTAGCAACACAACATGGTGTGTTTCATTCTTTACCCTAGTTTTGTGGCAGAGAGTAAAAAAGTGCAAATGATGAATGAACACAATTTGATCCTCAGGGACGGCATACACTGAGACATTTACAGACAAAGCGAGAGTAGTGTACAGTACGTTCCTGTTTGGTCTGTGATACACTGCCCCCTAGTGCACACATTTATATTGCATAAAAGTACATTTTGTGTTTGTCCAAACCTGTTAATTATTGAATTCAGATGTTTCAAACAATCAGGTCCCTTATCCCCAGTGAAAGGCGATCTTAATGCCCCAGCATACCAAGACATCTTGGACAATGCTATGCTTCCAACTTTGTGGCAACAGTTTGGAAATTATTATTATTATTATTATTATTAAATTTCTGGACACATGATCGTACGCATCACACAGTACTGACCAGGGGTTAACGACGGTGCTGTGACCCCAGGCCACGTAGCCGGCACTCTCATCTCTGGCTGGTGAAGCCGTGGCCACGTACACCTGATTGTCCACTGCCCTGTCACACACAGACACACAGAGCACACACTGACACACTGTACAAGCAGAAGATGGGGGAGTGCGGGGAACGTTACTGTAGTTACTCACCGAGCCCTCTGTAGCAGCTCCCAGTGAGCAGGTCCTGTGGTCATGTTAAAGGCTCCGGGATAAACCAGCAGCTGACAACCTACAGTACAGAACATACATGATCACAATAGGATCGATCAGATGTGATTGGACAGGTGACAGACAGCTGTTCGTAAAAAATTAAAATAGTGATCATCCATGCCTGGGATCTGAGCACCCTTAAAAACAGCATGCAATGTGACACAAGGCTGCATGTGTTTTAATTATACATACTGTATGTAAACGAGGAATATGGATTGTCAGGTCATTTTCCTATCTGATTGGTTCATACTGAAGTAAGAAACTTTCTATATCAAGCAAACACCTGTAGCACAGCTGTACCATTTCAGGGAAACACTGAACAATGAGGAAAATTATTTATATAAAATACTTTTTAAACAAAAGTAATAACGATGATAGGGTTTCTTTTTTTTCTCTCACTTGGTCCATTTCTTTAGGTCTTTTCGCTGTTATAAGCAGGAACGAGCACTGTACCTTTCCTTGCGTAGAGCTGTGCGAGCTCGGCAAAGCGCATGTCGTAGCAGATCCCCACGCCCACTTTACAGTACGCTGTGCAAAAAAAAAAAAACATAATACAGTATAATAAAGATGCTGGTTAGAGAAACATGATGGACTATAATCAACATTAAAATAAGAGATCACTCACGTGTCTCGAATACGGACAAACTGCTCCCTGGACTCAGAGTCTCCGACTCCTGGAAACGGATTTTCCCGGGAACGTCGATGTCAAACAGATGGATCTGTGAGGAGAGAGAGGACATGAGTTGAAGTGAATGCTGAAAGTGTTCTCTCTCTGTCTCTCTCTCTCTATCTGGCTGATATGACCACATCACATCCGTGCTGATATTCATCATAACAGCACACTTTCTTTCTCTCTCTCTCTCATGTGATATTGTTTAAGTATATTTTACAATTTAATATAGATGAACCAAATCAATTTGTGGTGTTTTGCAATTGGCATCTCTGTATTTAGAAAAAAAACAAATCTAGGAGGGAAAAAGCTATTTTCTGTTTGTTGTTGTTTTAGTTTATTAGCACTTTGAAGCAATTTTTATAGTTATTATGCATTTATTACATAGACTCTGCCTGGCCAAAGAGTTACACACACTAATATTTCATTCAGTCATCTGTATCCTTGATTACACACACTCTGTGGTGTCCAGGTCCTGTGTGAAAATGATTCGTCATGCTCCCAGAATCACTCTTTCACACTCTGACTCCTGGAATACGTCCTTTCCATCAGGGAAGAAACCCTCCATAGATGTGATGTGCTGGTGATTCAGTACATTCAGGTGGTCATGTGACTTCATTTTATCTCCACATGACGTTGCTGAGTCTCGACCTGAGTGACTGAAGCGACCCCAGATCATAACACTGTCTCCAGAGGCTTGTACAGTGGACACTATGCATGATGGGAGCATCGCTTCATGCGCTTCCCTTCTCACCCTGACACGCCCATCACTCTGGAATAGACTCAGTCTGGACTCATCAGGTCACATGACCTTTTTCCCATCGCTCCAAAGTCCAATAGTTAAGTACACAGGTGTTCTTTAGTAAACAGCTGTTTAGTCCCAATCCTGAGTGTGTATGGAAATGCTCTCACTTTCACTATTAAACAGAGCTCTAATTTCTAGTTTAAGTGATCATCATCATGATTTCTTCCACAAAGTTGACGATTCAGGTTTATCCTTATCCAGGTTTTGATAATGTGTTAAAGGGTTCTTAATCTTTGAGGAGGCGCGGAGAGATGATGAGGGTTAAAGTAAGGGGATCCAAGTGTAGATTTAGAGCGCCAAAGGGGTGTGGCTCAGACACGGTTTTGAACGAGGGAAGGGTCGCACGCCGGCAGCCCGAGCACTTCCATGTTTTGGAGGAAAATCCTAGTGACGTAATTCAGAGACGGAGGAACAGGTCAGTAAAATCAGTCAGCAGTGCGTGAATCTAAAAGGGAGCGACCAGAGACGTAGACGTGAGCCAATGCGAGAGTTCAAAGCCAATAAGTCAGTCAGCGATGCGAAAATCAAATAAGAACAGCGAGCAGAGTCATAAACATGAACCAAAGCGAGAGGTCAAAACCAGCAGGGAGTCAAACAGTGAACAAGATCCAAAACGAGAGGCTAGAAGGGAATAGCGAGAACTAGCAGGGTCGAGAACGGAGACAACTAACACGAAAAAGAACCGCGAGAAAACTGGGCTCTGAAGGCACGCAGTAATCTGGCAGTGAGACAGCGCTCTACGCTTACATAAATGCCGGGAGAAATTAGTTGTGAATGAGATGGCGGTGACTCTGTGTGTGTGTGTGTGTGTGTGTGTGTGTGTGTGTGTGTGTGTGTGTGTGTGTGTGTATGAAGACGGCAGGAGGTGGTGGAGGTGTGAGTGAACTGTACAGTGACAGAGAGAGAGAGAAAATGGATTTTTAACCTCTCTAATCAGACTTTCTTTTGCTTTTCACGCGCGCACACACGTGTTATAATAAACAGTACACACGCGTTGTACACACACATACAAACATAAAATGAAAGCTGTTTTTACGCGCACACGCGTGGTCACAGTGTTATAGTAAACAGTACACGCGTACACGGATGTTGATTATACCAGTAAGAGACAAGCACTAAGACCCAGCAGGGGAGACGATTACCCACAATTCCACAGCGCAAGAGAGAGAAAAATTGTGATACTCGGCACTCGTAAATCAAGACATGTTTGTTTTTCAAGTCAAACATTTATTACAAATCTTTGCTCGTCTTGCGGAACACTCTCAAACTGTGTTACTCGCAATCCGAGGTTCCACTGTATATTAATTTCTAAAAATAATTATCGGGCATTACGATTAAAAACGTTTCTCAGTACTTGAGTATCTTTTCACCAAATACTTTTTTACTCTTACTTGGGTATTTTGGATGACTACTTTAAGTAATATTATTTTGAAGTTCAGCAAATGCACACATTTTCAGGAACACAATCGTATTTCTAACACACTAACACACACAAACCTTCCTGTGTTTAAGCAGTAATTTCCCATCAGGCCCAAACACTGAGCAAGTGTTAAAGAGCTTCCCTCCGTCTTCTTCTGGGATAGAGCCTGAAACAATAAAAACACACACACACACACAAAATAACGCCTATAGACCCACACAGCAATTAAAGTGATCTAAAATGTATTTTAAAGGCTATAAAGTTCTCACCTCCTACTAGATAAATCCCACACTCCTCAGCGACCTTCGCCAGCACCTGCGTCGTCTCTCCTGGAATTTTCTCAGCATATTCCGCAAAGTATCCCGTCCCATACGGAGAGTTGAAGCACTCCTACAGAAGATGCAAGCAGAGAGGGGAAAAAATCAATCAATTCAACATTTTCTATCATATTATCATCAACATGTTTTACATATTTTAAACCTGTGCTAATACTTATATTTATTTTTCTACGATTTATTTATTTAACTACAATAATTTGTTGCAAACTGTGTAGATTCATAATGCTAAACCCAAACGAAGACTGGTTCACCGTTGAAAATGTAGTAAAGAAGGAGAGGGTGAAAACCTTGCAAGTTATTTACAAGCCTTATTGTAATAAGTAATACATGACCATAGTTTGGTGCTGTGTTTATGTAAGATCTAGTAAATGTTACATGGGGAGGCAAAAGAATCTGGCAGATGATTCTGGCACAGGAGGGCGGGGCACAGACAGGTATAAATTAATAAACTAACTATCTCATAGTTTGCATGTACTGATTAAAGTTTTTATGTTGTTGTTTGTTTTTTGCATCTATCATTTAAAAAAGTTATATAAACATGCATTAAACTTTCAAGACAAAGTGTAATTTTTAAATTGTGCAACTGTTCCATATCTGAGGATCAGGTTTAAAATATACCACAGTGCACTGGATAATGATATAATGTGTTATATTCTGTTAAATTAAACCCGTCTACTATTCATCTCTGTATTATATGTTTATTCTACTTTTTGTTATCTTTCTTTTATTATTCGTTTATTTTTTTACCACTGACCCTATCGCTTCTCTACAAAAAAATCCAATGCACTCATTAAGGACGGGAATCAAAATTGCGTTTCACAAAAAATTACGATTTGATAAATATCCCGATTCGATATTACATTTTTCAAAAAAGTTTAATAAGTAATTAAATGTAGCTGGTTCCTTATAACAGTTTTCTCACTTAAAACCCAAGTGCAGCGTTTAAACAATACAAACTAACTACAAATACAAAAGTTTAACACTATTACAGAACAGCGCTTGTCTGTCAACCGCCATAATTATTATTTCTAAACAAACTTAAATTAAGTAAATAATTCAGATCAGCGGCAAGTACGCAAGCGCACTCCATCAAGTCCCTCAACAAAAGGGATTTTATTGCATGAGATTTTCAACTACTTAGCGCTCGCGGTGTTGTGAGACTGGTGTAAGTGTGTGTAATGTGTGCGTTGAGACTAATTCGTTCAAAGAGTTTAGGAGAAAAACGGTAGATCAGAGGCTCTAATGCTTTCAATTTTTATAACGTAACGCCATAAAAATGTGTGTTGCATCACTTCGGAAGCTTCTGCGCACAGTACAGAATGGTTTATATCTGTTTATATCTGGTCACGGCCAATCAAACTCAACACCAGACAATTCTGGTCACTGACCGACCGACCGGGTCATCTCTGTTACAAATGTACAAATAGTATTTTTTTTTTAATTATTTTTTGGTTTTGATACATGAATCATCACACAAAAGAATCAAGATTCAGAAGCACCATACTGTTTGTGTGTGTGTACAACTAGCAATTGAAATCTTTTGAATTTTAAATGTAAATCTATATTATTATGTTACTTAGTGAAAATAAGTTAATTTAGATGAACAAAGCATGAATTCCTACCATGAGGTCCAACTGGGACTACAGCTGGATCATCTGTCTCCCTGTCTCCACCTGTCCCTTTGCTTCAGTCCCTCACTCTGATTCAGTTCTTCTCCCCACCATTTACAGTGAAACCTCAGATTACAAGTAACCCTGTTTTTAAATTTTTTTTTAAACATTTTGTCTTGATAAACAAGCGAGACTTGATTTACAAGTACCAAGTATCATCGAGTATCATGTGGCACCCATGCGCTTCTTGTTTTGATGTGACCACAACTGAGCCAATGGTTTTCCTCTAAAGCTTTGATATATGGGTGTTTTGATATACAAGCTTGCTTCAGGATCGCAATCCAAGTTTCCACTATATTTCTACTTTTTCTCTTATATATTTCTACTTTCTTTACCTTCTCTCTCTCTCCTGCCTCCTCACTTGTCCTTCTGTGTTCATCTTTTTATCTCCTCCTGTACAGACTGCAGTTTGAAAAATAATTTTTAAAAATTTAACCATATTTTTAGCTCCTTTTCATTTCCTTTACACTACTCTGACTTAAAGCAGGAAAGATGTGAAAGTTTTTCAGGGTTAAAATTCAACCTAATGTCTTTAGTGATGTGAATATGTCTAGTTAATGCTATATCTATTGTGTTTGAAATAGAGAAAGCAAGAGAGAGAGAGACACAAAAAGAATAACCAGGAGACCCCCCCACACACACACACACAAACAGGCTTCCATGTAGCTCCGCCCCCAGTACACACATCAAATGTCTGCTTAAAAAGTAAACGAGTGTGTCCTCTCACACTGTTTATACTCACAGGTAACACCACGACCTTTGCCCCCTGACCTGCCGCCTCCTTCACCAGCTTCTGAGCTTGAGACAAGTTTTCAGCCTTCGACTTTGTCACATGCAGCTGCACCACAGCAAGACGGAACTCTGTAACATATTCAATTTACTTATTAAACACTATGTAAGTGAAAAGACAGACAGACAGACAGATGTCCAGAAAAAGATAGAGAGAGTTAGAAAGAGAGAGACTATTCTGATTTTATCTTAACAATCCACTCCTGTAATTTTCTTGTGACTTATTTCTGAGCTTTAACAACACGAATGTAAATATTTGTAAAGCATCAATGAAGCGCCTTTAAATCTTGAATCTTGAGAAAGATGGAGAGAGAGAGAGAGAGAGAGAGTTCTTCTCAGTACAGATAGTCCCCGACTTACAAATGAGTTCAGTTCCGTGAGCACATTCGTAAGTCTGATTTGTTCATAAGTCTGACAAAGTAAGTCTTATACACCTTGACACGAATATACAATGTAAATCATACCAATCCACTTGACTAAATCTGTCTTCTTTCCTCACATTGCCATCATGTGGCGAAAAACCCATAACCGTGTCTAAGGAAATGAATCTCACACCTGAAAAAATGTAAAATGTAACAGTGTTGTCTCTGAGCCTTTAAATCGCGAGGGGAATTCCGGAATCTCAGAACTGTTTTCCACTGTATTGGACTGTGGACTTTCCGATTTTAGGATTATTACAAATCAGGACAGCTTTACAGGACAGACATTATTTTAACATCGCACTCCCAAATTGATTCACTGAAACCTGTGAGGTCGACTCATTTCTCCCATACACACCCGCGAACACACACATACAATATGCCAAGACTTTAGAAATTTGAACATTTTGTATATAATATTAAATATTGGTATCTGATGCTCTTCAGTGTTTACTATTGTACAGACACTGAAGTGCACCTGATACCAATATTTACACTTGAGCTACTTCCATGATTGAACCATAAGTAGATCTGCGGTCTGTTCGTATCTGCAGAAATTCAAACCTCAAATGTTCGTAAGTCGGGGACTTCCTGTGTAAAGTTGATTTGGGGGCAGGGCTTCACATTGTGTACTAAGATTGCACCTAAATCAACTATTTATAGGATCATCAAGAGCTTCAAGGAAAGACGTTCAATTCTTGTTAAGAAGGCTTCAGGGCGTCCAAGAAAGTCCAGCAAGCGTCTCCTAAAGAGGATTCAGCTGCGGGATCGGAGTGCCACCAGTGCAGAGCTGCTCAGGAATGGCAGCAGGCAGGTGTGAGCACATCTGCACGCACAGTGAGGCCAAGACTTTTGGAAGATGGGCTGGTGTCAAGAAGGGCAGCAAAGAAGCCACTTCTTTCCAAAAAAAAACATCAGGGACAGATTGATCTTCTGCAAAAAAGTATGTTGAATGGACTGCTGAGGACTGGGGCAAAGTCATATTCTCGGATGAAGCCTCTTTCTGATTGTTTGGGGCATCTGGAAAAAGGCTTGTCCGGAGAAGAAAAGGTGACGCTACCATCAGTCCTGTGTCATGCCAACAGTAAAGCATCCTGAGACCATTCATGTGTGGGGTTGCTTCTCATCCAAGGGAGTGGGCTCACTCACAATTTTGCCCAAAAACACAGCCATGAATAAAGAATGGTACCAAAACACCCTCCAACAGCAACTTCTTCCAACAATCCAACAACAGTTTGGTGAAGAACAATGCATTTTCCAGCAC
>QMIH01001989.1:80702-94687 GCA_003987875.1 Clarias batrachus
CATTGAGAACTTGTGGTCAATCCTCAAGAGGCGGGTGGACAAACAAAAACCCACTAATTCTGACAAACTCCAAGAAGTGATTATGAAAGAATGGGTTGCTATCAGTTAGGATTTGGCCCAGAAGTTGATTGAGAGCAGCCCAGTCGAATTGCAGAGGTCCTGAAAAAGAAGCGCCAACACTGCAAATACTGACTCTCTGCATAAATGTCACGTAATTGTCGATAAAAGCCTTTGAAACGTATGAAGTGCTTGTAATTATATTTCAGTTTCACAGAAACAACTGAAACAAAGATCTAAAAGCAGTTTAGCAGCAAACTTTGTGAAAACTAATATTTGTGTCATTCTCAAAACTTTTGGCCACGACTGTACTACGTAGTCTTTAAAGGAGGTTAAACATTAACAACACATTGCACACTTACATAACACATTATAAAGGATAACAATAATTTAGGTACATGAAAACAATAAATAAATACTCTAAATTTTATAATTCCTGCAAAACAGGTACAATTGTTTTATTTCGTATTTTTATCTCTATTACAATGTGCTCTGAACATCAGCTCGCAGTGAATAAAGCCCCTACAGTTAATAAGGCTTCACGGAGCATGAACAGTTTTATTAACACACACTCACTCACTCGCCATAGCGCTTCTTATCGCAGACATGAGGAGCTCACACTCCGCTCAGTCCAGCGCGTCCGATACAGACCTGTTCGCTCCGGTTTAATCCGGATTACAGCCCTGCTAACTGCACTCGCGCACTCTGTAACACACCAAAGCATATTTTAGCGCGAGGGAGTTTCTGTACACTCTGTAGTGCACTACACTTGTATTTTACTCACAGCCGGTGTGTGCGAACTCTGCAACCTTCTCAAACAGCAAGAGCCGCTAGCAGACATTTCAAAATAAGAGCATGAGTGCGGAAGTCTATTATCGGCTAAGTCTGTCTTTTACATTCACTTACAGATGAAACACTGTCTGCATTTATGCAAAAAAAAGTTTTTATTTGTTTCATGTAACTGAAAATGTTAGTTTGCTTGAAGGAATTCTGGCACAGTTAGTGACTGATTAATATTACAAAATTACTTTAGGTGTTAAATAGCAACAAACAATTGAATGTAGAATTAGTGTATCAATACTAATACCTAATTAAAAACTAATATAAGTATTAGAATAAGTGTAATCTCAACAAACTGAATTCCCCCACTGAGGGTAAAGTTTGTGGACAAACTCGCCTGTCATGCTTATAACTTTGAATCACCTCATTAACCACGCACTTTTATTAATTATTAGATAAGATAAGATGACTCTTTAATAATCCAGAGGAAAAATTGAGGAATATATCACACAAAACTCATATGAAAGATATTTATTGTAAGCAAAAAGATTTTATTGGTTTCACTTTTGACTTGTTGTGACAGTCACTGGACATCACACACACCCTATACATTGTAACATGTAAAAGTAGCGATACCACACCTATCTACTGCACAGGACAAATAAGCAGCAACACAAGAAGTTTGCAAATGAACCAAATAACATTTAGTGGCATTTGAAGGGCACTGGTGTGCTCAGTGTTAGGCTTCACACTTCTCAGTGGACGATAATTCATTGTAGAGACAGGTTTTGACATGAATATAAAGTGTATTACTTTATTTTATAGACTTGGTGGTTTCGTTAGTTGCAAAAATATATATTTTATACCAGTTCAGCCGCTTCCATCAATTTCCTCTTTGTAATTACATTTATTTTTAAATATGCATTTTAAAAGGATCTTATGACTTTTATTCAGTTCAGTGTAATTTTGTTTGTATATCGCTATTAACAATGGACATTATCACAAAGCAGCTTGAAAGAAAAAGAGAAAAATCAAGCACTTTCATAAACATAAGAAAACAAATGAATAGAAATAAAAACTAAATTCAAAAGTAAAACAAATCTAAACGTAAAATCTTTAAATAATTAATTAAAATAAAAAATAAAGCAATATAAATATATGTAATAAACAAATAAATAAATAGTGATACAAATACATTTAAAGATTTTTTTTTTAAAAAGAGCAATGAAAATAAAATGATGAGTCAATAAAATAAATAAATAAATATTTAAACTTAAAATTTTCATTCATTTTAAATTCCTAGAAGCTGCATCAGCACTGCCCCTGTCACCACTCCTGTTTGCCTTGTTCATCGAACCCCTGGCAGAAAGAATTTGCATGCATGAGAGTAAAGACAGGTGTGATGGAACAACGTATATTATTACATGCAGATGATGTTCATCTTTACCTGAAGCAACCACATTTATTATTTCCTGGTGTGTTGTAGACAGTATAGCCATAAAAATAAACTTAGGGAAATCCCAGGCCATGTGTTTAAAAGCCTCACAAAATGTTAAAGTGCAATGTCCCTTTAACATCACTGACTCTGGCTTTCTCTGTTTGGGCGTACACATAACCCCTGACTTAAAGGATTTGTTCTTTAAGAGCTACTCACCCTTAATAACAAAACTTAAGCACGATATGAATGTGGACCTCTTCACCAATTTATCACAATTAAAATGAATCTGCTCCCCTGTTTACTTCATGATTTTCCTTTCCGCTATCCAAAAATATTAAGATTTATATTATTATTATTATTATTATTATTATTATCACTAATTAGTTTTCACCTACAGTATCTGGGTGACGAGTTTTGCTTATCAGATGATTTAAGTAATGGATGGAAAATTATATTTATCACTTCTTAAATTATTGGGCTGATCAAACATTTTTATATATTTATTTTATATTATACATTCATTTAAAATATTTTTTGTATCACTGTCAGACCTGTTGATGGTATTTGCATTACGGCGCAAACATTGTAGTCCTTAACACTCTGCAGATTTCTGAAGATCAATCCCTGCTATCCGTTATCACCCAGATGAGGATAAGTTCCCTGTTGAGTCTGGTTCCTCTCAACATTTCTTCCTACTGCCATCTCAGGGAGTTTTTCCTTGCCATTGTCGTCCTTGGTTTGCTCATCAGGGGAAGAAATTATCTTTTTTATTCATACTGTACACACTCACATTTCATACAAACTTAAATAATTCTTTTGATTGTGTAAAGCTGCTTTGCGACAATGTCAATTGTTAAAAGCACTAAACAATAAAATTTTATTGAATTGAATTAACACCTGTTTTGAAGGCCTGACTTTGTGAGGCTGACAATTTGAGAAGATGGTATCCTTAACAATTTAATGTATTTTTGAACAGCAATTTTGTGAAGCCAATATTTTTGCATGAAATTTTGAATACTCAAATATAATTTCTCCTTTAACATACACAACTATGAATAAAATGTAATGCCGAAAATTCCAAGCAGTGTAAATGCTCTAGGGATTTTTTCCATTCAGCTCAAACTGCAATGTAATAAAAATAATAATAAATAATTGTGCGAAGTTTTTATTCGTTTCATGTAACTGAAAATATTAGTTTGCTTTGAGTAATTCTGGCACAGTTAGTGACTAAATAACATTACAAAATTACATCAGGTGTTAAACAACGTCAAACAGTGCAGAATCCTATTTAATTTGAGTGCAGAGTTAGTAGAGTGTATCAGTACTAATACATAATTAATAACTAATATAAGTATTAGTATACCTGTAATCTCAACAAACAAACTGAAAAAACTCCAAACATCAATAACTGAACATCACACACACCACATACATTGTAAAGTATATAAGTAGCGATACCACACCTACTGTATCTACTGCACCACCTACTGTATCTACTGCACAGGACAAATAAGCGGCAACACAAGAAGTTTGCAAATGAATTTCAAACTGTTACCCAAATAACATTGAATGGCATTTAAAAGACAAAATGAACACAAATCCATTGCAGATCTGAAACAGATGAAATGATCATTGTTATCCCACAGACTCAGTCCTCATTAACAGTGCTAACTGTGTATATATCGTTACGTTTCTGCACTGAGATTGGGATCTGTTCTCGCACGTCAGCCAGGTACTGCAGATCTACAGGAGAAACAAAATAATCGATCAATCGTAAGAGATCAATATTCTGATCAGTGAATAAACTTCTGCATCGTTAAAAATGGAAACAAGTGAGTAGGAACACTCACCGATATCAGCGTACACTATGCACTCATCTGAATCTGCTTCCGCAATCACTTCACCCCTGCAAGATCAAAGAACACAGTGTTTAAATAACAATTCACCACTGTAGTGTTGCAGGTTCAAATGACAATATAAGGAGAGTAAAATTGTCCTTCATCTTGTCCATCAGGAGGTCTGTCCCTGGGCACTGGTGGCTCAGTGTTAGGCTTCTCACTTCTCAGTGGACGGTAATTCGTTGTAGAGACAAGTTTTGACATAAATATAAAGTGTATTACTTTATTTTATAGACTTGGTGATTTAGTTATTTGGTTAGACTGAAAAAGAATATATAAAACTTGTAACTTAAACTTTATAATCCAGCTTCACACACTGAAGCACACAGTACTGACCAGGGGTTAACCACCATGCTGTGACCCCAGGGCACGTACTTGGCGCTCTCGTCTCTCGCCGGTGAAGCCGTGACCATATACACCTGATTATCCAGTGCCCTGTTACACACAAACACAAAGAGCGAGCACTAACACACACACACACACACACACACACAAGCAGAAGAGGGACGAGTGCAGGAGACATCATGAAGAGACAGTAAAGTTACTGACCGAGCTCTCTGGAGCAGCTCCCAGTGAACAGGTCCTGTGATCATGTTAAAGGACGCGGGGTAAACCAACAGCTGGCAACCTACACACCGCCAACAGAGTCCCATAGTGACGCATCAGTAATTATTCAAAAGAAAAAAAAAAACCGGCCACTTACTCAAACAAACAAACAAACAAACAAACAAACAAACAAACTTACCTTTTCTCGTGTAGATCTGGGCGAGTTCTGCAAAACGCATGTCATAGCAGATCCCTAATCCCACTTTACAGAATGCTTTAAAAAGAGATAGAAAAAGGAGGTCAGAGATTATTATTAAATCTATTATGATTCTATGATACATGATATGAAACAAATATAACATGATACAGTACATAATGCTTTTATTTATTCTATTATAAAAATTTTAAATCTATAATGAAAATTTTCATATTTTATACCAGTAGAGCCGCTTCCATCAATTTCTTCTTTGTAATTACTTTTTTTTAATGCATTTTAAAAGGGTGTTATGACTTTTATTCAATTCAGTGTAATTTTGTTTGTATATCGCTATTAAGAATGTACATTATCACAAAGCAGCTTTAAAGAAAAAGAGAAAAATTGAGCAAAAACACAAGCAAACAAATAAATAGGAATAACAACTAAATATAAAAGTAAGATAAATATAAATCGGTCAATATAAATACATAATAAGCAAATAAATAAATAAAAGATGATAAAAGAAATAAAAGGAATTACAATAAAAAATAACATAAGTAGTCAATAAAATAAATAAATAAATAAATATTTAAACTTAAAATTGTAATTAGTTTTAAATTCCTAGATCAGCACTGCCCCTGTCACCACGCCTGTTTGCCTTGTTCATCGAACCCCTGGCAGAAAGAATTTGCATGCATGTGAGTAAAGACAGGTGTGATGGAACAACGTATATTATTACATGCAGATGATGTTCATCTTTGCCTGAAACAACCACATTTATCATTTCCTGGTATGTTGTAGACAGTTAACCAGTACAGCCAGTCATACAAATAAACTTAGAGAAATCCCAAGCCATGTGTTTAAAAGCCATAAGTAAAAATATTTAGCCATATTTAAAAGTACAATGTCCCTTTAACATCACTGACTCTGGCTTTCTCTGTTTGGGCGGACACATACTGTAACCCTTCAGCAGGATATGAATGTGGACCTCTTCACCAATTTATCACAATTAAAATGAATCTGCTCCCCTGTTTACTTTATTTATTTTTTAGTATACACTCTGGTATTTGAGTCATAACATGAGGCTTTATTATTGGGCTGCTCAGATGAAACAAATTCATTGATGGTTTTTAAATGATCAGACAAGCTGCATGTAAATCAGTCTGGAATCCTTTGCATGCGCTCCGAGAACACTACCATTCTTTCCATTCATTAATCATTTTGGGTGTTTTTATTTATCACTATTTTGGCGTAGGAAAATGTCAGAAAACATCTCACTCTCTAGGAATTTGACTGTGCAATCCCCAATCACCTTGAGCCCTAATCTCCCTGCTTCATTAACCAGGAAAGGCTTTCAGATGGGTAGTTCAGGTCTAATATATCTCTAATACATAGTATCTCTAATTTAGCCAGTTTATTTACAGATAATGTTCTCAAATCCTTCAAGACACGTAGAATGGATTACCATCTTCCTCAAAAAGTTTAGTTTAAAATTTCTCCGACTATTCACTTCATTCAATCTGATTTAAGAGAGGGTGAGATCCATGGGGATATCAGAAACCTCTTCACCTTTAAATCCTCTAAGAAAGGTTTGGAAACGAGATATGAGCCAATCATTCACTGATGATGAATGGCTGTCATATGTGAGGAGGTTTTTCTTCAGTCTCTGTGCATGAGCAAAACTTTAAATTCCTGTACAGAACATATGTCATCCCAGGACGCCTCCATAAAATGTCCCCAAGTGTATCTCAAAGGTGTTTTAAATGTAATTCAGAAATGGGAGCATTGATGCCACCATTCTGGGACTGTAAGAAAATTAAACCTTGGTATGAGGTACATGAAATTGTCCAGAAAATACTGGCTGTAAAATTCACTTTGTCTCCCGCTATATATCCATTACATTGTAAAACATCACTAGAACTTCCTTTTTATTTTAATTATTTGTTAAATTTCCTCACTTATCTGGTAAAGAAATGTATACTTATCTTATGGTCAACATCTCGTGTACTAACTCTGAATATGTTGTTATGATTTCTGAGATTCTGTTGGCAGATTTCTCTCTGCTGTAGGACTTGTGTCTGTTCTAGGTGGGTGTGGCCTGTTAATCAGCTGGAGCTCGGGATTGGTTCTACCCTGCATCCTATCCTGATATAAGGACCGCCCCAAACACTCAGCTTTTGCCATTTTGAGCCTCGGTAATTTTGAGCTATCGTGTGCTAAATTTGTGAGATTTCGATTGACTGTTGTATGTTACTTTGTTTGTTTGTTTGTTTGTTTGGAGTGTTGTGCCAGAGAGAGAGAGAAAGTGTGAATGTGGTAACCTTTGTAGTAATATTTTGTTGTCTTTGTAAATCTTTGTATGGATTGACTACCCGGTTTATTTGATCTTTGGCTCGTTTGACTATGGTGTGGATTCTGATTTGGTTGCATGTAAACATCAACTTTTTGTAAATAATTAGTAGATAACTTGACACACGGGAAGTAGGGGTCGAGACGCCATTTCTTTTTCACATATCTTTTTACTCTGTTTTTGATTTAGGATGTCAGGTAAGTAAATTTGTATTTTGTTTTCTAAACTTTAATTTCAGGTTATTTAGGTTTAACTCCAAATCTATTTTGTTTATTGTTTTGGCCTGGTCTACCTCTGAAGGAAACCCCGTGTAGAACAAAAATAAACCATTGAACTATCTCTCTGGTGTAAGCTCATTCAGTTCTCTTTTTCTGTCACCTAGAGGTCGTAACAATGTATTTGGCTCAAGTGGCTAATCTTCTACACTTACAGAACAAATCTAAACTAGGATCTGGCCCCTTTATGGGATTAAATTTTTTTTTTTCCTTTTTTGTTTTCTTCCTCTGGACTGTCTTGCTCTTTGCCTTTTCCATGGTCACTCTTTCATTTTAACAAAATATTGTTTATTGATCTTGCCCTGTTAGTGTGTGTGTGCATGCGTGTGTGCGTGCGCGTGTGTGTGTGTATTCATTTAAGTTTCACATGAGATCACTCACTGGTTTCAAACATGGATAAACTGTTTCCTGGATATAATTTCTTTGATTCCTGGAAGCGGATTTTCCCAGGAATGTCGACATCATACATGTGCATCTGTAAGGAGAGAGAACAGTGTTTATGCGTCAGTGCTTTAGCTTTACCGCGCTGTGATGATTAAATGTGGTCAAAATGTGAGATGCATCATAACCATGAGATTTGTTTTACTCTTAATAGATACTTGTGTTATCTGTAATGCATACATGTCTGTACTTGGTTAACATTACCAAAGTCAGACATGTACTGGTAGACATGATTTCACATTAATAAAATGAGTGGCAAGGTGGGTCGGGATGTCCGGCATTTCTGGGATGTCATGAGTTCAAAACATCTACGCAGGTGTCAATCATTGCATCTCTAACAGTATGTTGATTGGCTAATTGGCTTTTTGATTGAGACACGGAAACTTTGGAATTCGTTAGCTTTTATTTGATAGTAGTTAGATAATTTGTTTCTTTAATTTATAATAAAATCCTCTTAAAATTATTTTTTGTATTTGTTAATGTTTTGTTTTTATCATATGTTGATCTGTATATTTAATGTTGTTGAACTATAGTCTTAATGTTCTGTGTTATGCTTTCTGTATTCTTGACTTTTTAATTTTACATTTCTATTTTAATTTTAACACCATTGATTTCATATTTTTATTTTTTTATTGTTTGTCTTATTTATTTATCATGTAAAGCAGTTTGGTCAAGTTGGAGTTGTTAATAAGTGCTATATAAATAAAGTATTGCTTGATTGATTGATATAAACAAGACTGGACTGTAACTTCTATAGTATGATGTACTACAATGTTAAAATGCAGGTTTGATCAAACCCCTTAATCAAACATGCCTCCACAATAATAACTGTGATTTGTTTACAATTTGTGTCGGTTGTAAACCAGTGGTTTTGTTACTGTATGTTACAATAAACTTATTTCTAATACACACTAACCTTCCTGTATTTAAGCAATAATTTCCCATCAGGCCCAAAAACTGGGCAGGTGTTAAAAAGCTTCCCTCCGTCCTCCTCTGCAATGGTGCCTGCAATGTTAAAGACATACAGTATACACGCACACAATCTTGATAAGAAACTGTACAGACAAAAGCATTTTCAACAAACACACATCGATCACACTAATCTATAACATATTTAAAGCATATGAAAGTCTTACCGCCTATGAGATAAATCCCACACTGCTTAGCTACGGTCGACAGGGCCTGCGTCAATTCTCCTGGAATTTTCTCTGCATGTTTTAGTAGCAAATCAGAGACGAAAGATTCCTACAGAATACAAACAAAGAAAGATTGGAGCAGCATGATTCCCGCCTCAGTGGCCTCTAATAGGAATTACCCCTTGGAGCTAAATAAGGTAGTTGACATCAATCAACATCAATCAATGAACAAATCAATGAAGAAACATACTATACAGCACTCAAAATTAATCAACCTACAATTTTTGAATTATTTCAGTCTGGTTTTAAAGCATATCACAGCACAGAAACTGCACTTTTAAAAGTTTTTAACGATCTTTTATTGACTGCTGATTCAGGAGATCCTGCTATTTTAGTGCTTTTAGATCTTAGTGCAGCGTTTATACTATAGATCACAACATTCTTATTTCACGCCTCGAAAACTGCTGTGGCATCCGAGGATTGGCTCTGAATTGGATTAAATCCTATCTGACTAACAGAACCTTTTCAGTGAGCCTAGGTGGCTTTTCTTCTTCAGAGGCTCCACTAACTTGTGGGGTACCACAGGGTTCTATTCTGGGTCCCATCCTCTTTTCTTTATATATGCTGCCCCTGGGTTCCGTTATAAACAAGCACGGTATCTCTTTTCACTGTTATGCTGACGACACTCAGATCTATTTACCTTTAAAGAAAAAACACACAAAAAAATGCCATAAAGTCCCTTGTTTAGATGACAAGCATGGCTGTCTCTAAATTTTCTCAAATTAAATGAAAATAAAACTGAGATTGTCATCTTTGAAAGAAATTATTCTTTGTGTGCTCCTGGCAGCGACTTTGCTCCATTAGCGAATTACTGTAAACCATTTGTAAGGAATTTAGGCGTAATATTTGATAATGATTTTAAATTTTATAAACAAATAAACTCAGTGGTTAAATCTAGTTTCTTTCAACTGAGAATTTTAGCTACGATTAAGCCTTTTCTATCGTTTAAAAATTTCGAGAAAGTAATTCATGCCTTTATTTCATCTCGACTTGATTACTGTAATGCGTTATACACAGGGATCAGTCAGTCATCTCTCTCTCTCGTCTACAGCTTGTCCAAAATTCTGCTGCTCGACTTTTAACCAGTACACGCAAAAGTGATCACATCACTCCGGTATTAAAGTCACTTCACTGGCTCCTGGTTCGCTACAGGATTGATTTTAAAATGTTATTACTCGTTTTTAAATCACTGAATGTTTTTACACCTCTGTACATCTCTGAGCTTTTACAACCGCATACAATATAAAGAAATCTCAGATCCTCAGACCAGTTACTCCTCTCTGTCCCAAGGTCTAGATTAAAGCTCAGAGGTGACCGACCGTTTGCTGTCACTGTACCTAAATTATGGAATGGTTTACCGTTTAATGTTAGAGCAGCACCTACATTAGAAACTTTTAAATCCAGACTGAAAGCTCATTTCTTTTCAATGGCCTTTACACCTGGCTGAGACATTTGATTCCCTTTTATTATTTTTATTCTTTTTAATTATTTGTTCTACTTTTTTAGTTAAGTTTAATTGATTATTTTTTACATTAAATTATTTATGCATGATTTCATTTGATTATCGTTCTTAGTAACTGTCACTAACTGATTTTATTTACTTTTTACATAGTTATATTTAATTTTATTTTGCTTTCATCTTATGCTGTTTAATTCTGTATTATTATTATGATGATGATGATGATGATGATGATGATTATTATTATTATTTATTTATTTATTTTATTATTTTTATTTTTATCATTGTACAGCACTTTGGTCAACTTCGGTTTATTTGACTTGACTTGACTTGACTTGGCAGTGTTTCTGAGGGGTCTTAACCCAGTCCTCTTGGGCAATGGCCTCTAGGTTAGTAGGATTCTTGAGTTTGTGTGCTGCAACTGCTTTTTTCAATTTCTCCTATTGGATTCAGGTCAGGCAACTGTGATGGCCTCTGTTCAACCCTCCATGACATCTGAAACCAAGCCTTGGTGGACTTTAAAGTATGCTTGGGATGTTGGAAGGTCTAATGACACTGGAGGTTCAGCTTTCTCACAGATGGCATGATGTTTTCTTGATCTCTACTTGATCTCTACATGTCCAGTGCCGAGCAAGCATAGCAGCCCCAGAGCATCACCAAGCCATCACCATACTGCACTTTTCTGCATTTGCTTCATTCTTTCTCCTTCCAAACATTCCCTGATTCAGGCCAAAAACATTAACAAAAAATTGTTTGGGACTGACTTGTGTTTAAGGGTCGGTAGCGGGGTTCGATCACTCCTTAGCCCGCAATCTTGGGGTAACTCTGGGGTAACAATCAGCTGTCATTTTCCCCACACAGTGCTAACCTTACTCGCTCTTGTCACGTTCTTCTTTACAGCATCAAGAGCATTCATCCATTTCTTTCTTCACAGACTATTCAGGTAGTTGTTCAGTCCTTTGTGATTTCAATACTGGACTACTGCACCTCTCTACTGGCAGGTCAGCCAGCGTCGATCATAAGTCCTCTGTAGCTGATCCAGAATGCAGCCTCACGTATCTTTTTTTTTTTTTTCAACCTTCTCCCACACCACCCCACTTCTCCGCTCTCTGCACTGGCTTCCTGTAGCTGTCCGCGTCAAATTCAAAACCTTTGTGCTCATCTACAAAGCTAAAAGCGTCCCAGCTTCCACTTACCTCTCAGCTCTAATCAAACCCCGCTCTGCACCACATTCCCTCCGATCCTCCAGCACTGCTCGACTGGTCCCACCATCACTCCCACCAATTACCATGTAAATGTAAATGTAAATGTTTGTCCTGGGGTGCTCTTCAGTGTTCAGGATGTGCCTTATAGTGCCGAGTGAAACTTCAGTGCCTGCTGCTACCAAATCTTTCTTTAGGTCTTTCACAGTCAATCGTGGGTTTTTCTACTCTTGCTTCCTCAGGAACCTGGTGATAACTTTCTCCTTCTGCTACATCTAGGTAGTGTAGCCACTTTTCCCTCAACTTTGAACTTTAGAATTCATCTTCCTCCTGTACTTCTAGGAATATTTAGTACCCTTGCTATTTTTTTCTTTGTTTGTGCAAGGTGATGATCTCTTTATAGACGACGCTTATGACTTTTATGACTTCTAGTCAAACATCTCTATCAACAAATCTAGTTCATGTATTTGATGTGTTCTAAATCAGGTACATCTGAGGCATCTAACCTGTGCTAATCTTTTTTCAGTTAAAACCTATGGTTTAAACCAAAAGCCTAATCAATTAAAATATTCAAATATAATTTAAAATGTAGTTATGAATGAGGAAAATATGAAAAACTTTGTTCATCCTTTTCTGTAAGCTGTGGGATTCTGTCTTCCCTGTCCTGAAGGACGAGCTGCTACTGCATATCTCAACATAAACACCACAATCGAAACAACACGCCAGTGCTGCATTACACCTAAACATCCCATTTAAATAAATAGCTGACAGGGTTTATACTCACAGGTAAGACCACAAATTTTGCACCCTGACCCGCCGCCTCCTTCACCAGCTCCTGAGCTCGAGACAAGTTTACAGCCTTTGACTTTCGCCAGACGAAACCCTGCGATATTTAATTTATTCATTAAACAAGAGTGTGTGTACAGAGAGAAACAGAGAGAGAGAGAGAAATTCATGTGTGTCACTTTAACTTTGACTGCAGAAATAAATGTCTGTACTCTTTTATTTTATATATATTTATTTATTAATCATCTTTTTTATTCTATTCTGTTTTTTATGTTCTCTATTTTTACTTTTATTTATCTTTTCTTTTTCTTTCTTTCTTTCTTTTTAAATCTATCTACTCTTGGGACATTTTTCTGAGCTTTAGCAAAATAAATGTCAAATACAAATGTTGGAATATGCAAATTATTCAAAATTTAAAACTTATTTTGTGTGCAATGTTCAAAACTAATTAATAAACACTCCTTGCCCAAGGATTTTTTAATTTTAGGTAATAAAATAATTATTTTTTAAAAAAGGCTCACAATGGGTTTTTTAAAGCAGTTTAAAAACTAGATGAATCATATTAAACATTAACAAAACCCGGCATGATATAACATCTAAACACACAACATTAATTAGGAAAAAAAAAGTTTATATAACAGACATAAAATCATATGACTAATTTAACTACAGAATCATAAATAAATATTTTCATAACTGTCTTTCCTGTTCCTGCAAAAAAATAAAAGCAATTCATTAATTGATTCTAAGTTTTAAAAACTCTCCAGCAGATGTGAATATTTAGTTCTGAATAATTTGACCTTCTAATTTAGATGCTCTTTAATACAACAGTGTTAATAAGGCTTCGTAGAGCATTAATAGTATTATTAAACTCACTTGACATGGTCTTTCTAATCGCAGACATCGAGAGTTTAGACTCGGCTCAGCTCTCACTTCCCTGTGTCCCCGAGACTCCTCCACCACAATAGAGTTGTTCTATCGATATCATTTATCCTACTTATCATTCTGCTGCGCATGCTTGGGTACACACCCATAAATCCATGCTACCGCTGTCAGGGACTTGTAGGCTGAAGGATTTCTTTCTCACAATAAAATGAACAATATGTTTATTATAATAATAATTTACAATTTCAAGTCACATTTCAGTGAAGGGAATATATCTGTTAGGAACCTCCACTAGAGGTCACTGTTCATGTCTGTCTGTATTTGTAGTTTTTGTTGATTGACTCAGTTTCCCAGAAGGCACCTCAGTCAGGTGATGACTGCTCACCTGAACTGAGGTGCCTCGTTAAAGTGTCTATAAATAGCAGTTTGTTCTGGGAAACTGGGTCGAGCATTGTTTTGGTATTTCTTGATTGTGT
>QMIH01001990.1:0-22101 GCA_003987875.1 Clarias batrachus
ACACACACACACACACACACACACACACACTTTTGGAATGCTGGAATCATCCATAACAAAGCAAACTCAATATACAGTATATAGAAAAAATATTTTCAGTTTGRTTTTTAAAGCAGCCGGTGCCAAGAGGAATCAAAAATTAAGGTTAAATGAGGTTTAACTAAATGTTAAATGTCTAAATGTTTTGATTGTTTTTACATAAAAAAATACGATTATATAGTGTTGGAAATCGGTAATATTGGTAATATTTCTGGGTGGCTTGAACGGATTATCTGCATTTACATTATTTCCAATGGGACGATGCGTTTCGCAATACGAAATTTCGTCTGCGATGAATTGCTGAGTGATCTCTGTAATTCTACAGTGTTGTGTGTGTTTAGTTTACTGAGAGGTTCATGTTTAATCCTGTTTACTATGATTTGCCTTTGGTACCCGCACCAGAATCTAATCATGAACATATCACAAAATAATGAAATTCTAAGGTTTTCTTATACTTGACCAAAATGTTACACACATCAGTACAATTGTGAATCTTGTAAAAATTTGCTTCCATCATTTTATACCATGTTTTTTAATTATGTGTGGGTGTAATTTTGTCACATCCCACATGCTGCTCTGCTAACCTCACTGAGTGCAATAAGCGGTTAAATGCAACAAAATACTTTCCATATGTTCTTATTGTTCTCAAAAAAACAAACAAAAAAAAAATCATGACATTGTGTTAAAATGACCCTGAAATGTCTGTCCATCGTAAGAAACTTGCTGATGTAATCAGTGACATCATGACCATCATTATGTTGCTGTAAGTACATTAAGTACCTCCATTTATTATATATTTTTAAAWTTTCATCATATTGTGTTTGTTGTTTGATGCTGTCGAGATCTTTAATAAAATAAATAAAAAACGAATAAACAATACATAGTAACTTTCAACAGTAAATCACTTTGCTAACTGAAGCTCAATTGTGTGCTCATTAAATGCTAACTCTAGCAAAGGACAAAACGTCCACACTGTCACCGATCCTTCCATGACAGGGTGGATGTGTGTGCACAGTTTTTCCATATTCTGGATTCATTTTTATTAATAACAACAGTACTCTTTTCCATTAACTAGAATATGYTGTTCAGAAGGGGACATTAAAACGGGGACATGTAAATGTATTTACTTTACTTTGAATTTGTTCATGACAAGGGCGTACAGTATTTTGTGATTTGCTCATACAGTATATTSGCCGCATACAGTTTATTAATGAAAAATCCTGGAACTTAACCAACATGCATTTAGTTTACTTATACAGTATAAAGTTAAAATAAATTAAAAATATCAGAATTTTTTGATAGATCAAAGACATTTCATAGTGATATTGATCCAGTTACTGTACAAGTTTAGGCGGCACAGTGACTTAGTGGTTAGCACTGTCGCCTTGCACCTTGAGGGTCCTGGCTCAATTCCCACCTTGCGGTCTGTGTGCATGGAGTTTGCATGTTCTCCCCGTGCTTGGTGGGTTTCCTCTGGGTTTTCTGGTTTCCTCCCACAGTCCAAGGGATTGGGGGGACCAAGGACACAGACCATACACACAGACACCGAATCGGGAATCAAACCAGGAACCTGGAGGTGTGAGTCCACAGTGCTAACCACTACGCCACCCTGCCGATGCTAGTTACTGTTTTTGCCTGCTTACTTTGATGCAAGATGTCTAGAATAAAGCTACATAATGAAAATAATATAATAACATTAGTTTCAGTTTGATCTTAATCGCATTAAACAGGATGGAACATGAATTAAAAGGATAAATAGAAGGCTAATTCATGTTCCATCCTGTTTAATGCAATGCTAGGGGGTGAATTTGGCAGCTACACGGCGCATGTTCAAATCTCAAGTGAGGATAGCCTCCAGCAATGTTGTAGATTGTTCCCCCGACGATCATCCGGCACAAATTGCTGAATGGTTTCGACATTTTTCGAGGTTTGAGCTTGTTGAAGGTYTTCCTGATCTCTCGCTGTCAAACGACTTATTACAGCATTGTCGTAACTTCTTTGATTTCACGTTGGGACTTTTTCAAATTTACTGTCCATRATGAAATATCATTTGGTGTGTTACAAAACTAGTCCTGAGACTTTYTGATACCACCAACCCCATTGAGGGATACAGTGGATACAGGCATGAGGGGTACATTCACAACTACATCAAAAAGCACAAGCCATTTGCATGTTCTATACAGTAGATATGCAGCGAAACTAAGAGGGTGCTGTTTCATAGACATTCGGTGACGAACCATAGGATGAGCTAGACCACAGAAAAGAATGACATGCTGTATTATTACATTTTAATCTAATGTAATATTGATGTTTCTGTCACAGTCTTGCAACCCCGCTGCAATGTCACCTTCCGCTCAGAAACCATGATCCATTAGACGCACTGTTCTATGTTTAATGGCAGACTTTTTTTTTTCTTCTTYTTTTTTTTTTAAGAGCTCGAAATCCAAATTTACCATGTCACAACTGATCTGATCACAAAGCAAAAATACCACGGCTAATGTTATTAGCTGCGTATAAATATGGACATCTGCCAGACAGACTGGCTAAAGTCCCAGGCTGCTCAGAGATCATAAATAACTCGCGCAGCACTGCAGCCCTTTTATAACAAAGAGTCTTCATGGTCATAGAGTAACAATATCAGACTAAAAGCCGGCGAGGTGAATTTATAACAAGTCACTGGATAATAGGCAACATAAATGTATGGCGGATAAAGCTAGTGTCTTCAAGGCTGTGTAGTAATTCAGTCTGATTACCAGACAGCTTTGTAATGTAGTACAATCTCCATTACACACACACACACACACACGCAATGACAATTAGCTGTCTGGGAGCTAAGATCTCTTCTGCAATGCCAAAATGCAGAACAAGATGGCTGACTTGTCCAATCGCCTCATTCTCTCAATCTTGAGGCSTTCCAGTCATAGCTAACGGGGCCAAGTGCTAAAAATAACATGCTTCTGATTCTTTTTCCTGAGTTTTCTTACCAAAAGTTTGGAAAACATTTACATTTCAAATCTTCCTAATGCTAATACATATTTTACCCTCTTTAACTTCTATACTGCTAACTGTAATGCTAATCCATCACTTAGTGATAATGCTAGATCGATACAGTGTCGTTTATTGGAATGTTATGCTAGTTTAAGTCGTAGCTTGTTTAGTATTTCATCTGTTTAGCTAGTTCATGTTGCACCTAGTCACTCATTTACTATTTATCCTGCATGCTCATTGTAGCACTAGTTCATGTTTTAGCTTGTTCACTGTAATGCTAGTTCATCTTTCAGCTCGTTTACTTTGATGCTAGTTCAGATTTTAACTTGTTTTTCTGTAATGCTAATGCTAGTTTGTTCACTGTAATGCTAGTTCATCATTTAGCTTGCTTACTGTAACACTAGTACATCTTTTAACTTGTTCACTTTAATGCTAATTCATCTGTTAGCTTGTTTACTGTAATGCTAGTTCATATTTTAACTTGTTTTTCTGTAATGCTAATTCATCTGTTAGCTTGTTCACTGTAATGCTAGTTCATCGTTTAGCTTGTTCATTATAATGCTAGTTCATCTTTTAGATTTTCATTGAATGCTAGTTCATCTTTAAACTTGTTTACTGTAACGCTAGTTAATCTTTTGGCTTGTTTACTGTTATGCTATCTGATCTTTTAGCTTGTTTACTGTAACACAGGTTCATCTTATAACTTGTATTTCAAGGCTAGTTCATCTTTTAGTTTGTTTACTGTAACACTAGTTCTTTTAGCTTGTCTGCTATAATGCTAGCTCCTGGGTTGGTCTGGAAGATTATAGTATACAGAGGTTGCAGTTACCTCAGAATTATGCATTTTCGAGTGAAAACAAACAATTTATTTGTGATGGCACTACAGCTTATAATTAATTGCTATAAGTAATTAACTTATTGATTTTAAGTAAAAAAATAAAGAAAAGGGGGAAAAAAGCCACAAAAAAAAAAAAAAACAGATATCCAAACCATAAAAACCTAGAAGACTAGAATAGTGTGTGTGTGTGTGTGTGTGTGTGTGTGTGTATGGTTGTTTAACAGTGATGTTGATGACCTTGCAGAACGACCTGCAGAGTTACAGCCTGCCGGGAGGCAGAAAGCTTTTAATATTGATTCAGCCTTACAGCGGGAGAGTGTGTATGTGTCTGGGTTCGTGTTTGCGAGTGTGTGTGTTAACGTTTAAACGTGGGCGTGTGAAGAAATGTTGCATAACGACGACCCAACCCAGTAATCAGTTGATTCGTTAGTCATTAATTAATTAGCGTTTGKATACGCTTGAGTATACGTTTGTATAAATACGGGGTTGGGGGGCGAATGACAAGGTGACCAGAGGCAGCATGTGCATTCATGTGTCTGTTTGTGTTTCATTTAAAAATAGACAAATGGAGCGGCGGTTCAGGGGTCAAGTGGAAAGATCGATATCCACTACTGGGCAACAGGCCAGACACTGAAACAGACATGGCGTGTTGTGTTTGTCTTGTCTGGTTTGTACTGTCTATTTATTTATCCTGGAATGCTCTCAGCTATGGGCATGCAAATGTCTGAGAGTGTGTGTGTGTGTGTGTGCGCTGAGCATCAATATCAGTCTGGTCTCGTTACTCATAAGGGACTCAACACCAATTAACAAGATCTAACATTAAACGAGTCCTGACGGGCCGCGGAAACTCTCCTCACACACACGAAACCACGTGTGTATAATCTTCTAGCGCTTGTGGCTCGGTTTGAAGAAGGATACAGTATAAAAGGATATTTTATATCACAGCGCTAAACCGGRTCGGTCAGAAGGTGCTGACTCATTCACTTCATCATCAGCTCTGACAGGACTAATGCGTTCATTTTTGTTTCTACRGTAACGGCTAACACACAGGGACTTGTATGGTGGATGATCTATATAATCTATATGAATCTATAATGTCTATACTGTATAATCTGAGCCGAATAATGGATGAAATGAAAATCATTAAAGTCATTATTTTAACTAAGAACAGCATGGWATCGTTGWGGTGGAACCCCAGTCAYGACATTTATTTTACATGGATCAGGTAAGAATTTAAAACCCTTTATATGTTCTGGAAAGATCTTTATTCAGCTTTATCCTTGAGTTGAAATCATCAAGTCCGAAAGATACATCTAATGAATGTTGTGTTGCARTCATGTGACAATCAGTGGATTTTCCTGCCCGTGACATAATTTCCGAAATGGTGGTGTSTCTGGAAAGTACAAGTGACAGAACTACAGTGGTACCTCGGCATGCGAATTTTTACCTTAAGAACTGAAATTTTCCAAGAAGATTTGTAGGTTTTGGTGCAATATTTACGGGACATAGCAACATGGGTCCCAATAATGTTATCAAGGAYGGAAGCAAGAAGAAAACGGAGCCGCTTTTAGTGAAATCATAGAATAAGGTTAAATGAGGAATTTATTACTTCATTTACATGTCTTTTCTAAATGTTTAGATTGTTTTTATATGCAAAAATATAATTATAATTATAGTGTTGGAAATAGGCGGCACGGTGGTGTAGCACTGTCGCCTTGCACCGCCAGGGTCTGGGTTCGATCCCCGGCCAGGCTCGATTCCCGTCTCTGTGTGCATGGAGTTTGCATGTTCTCCCCGTGCTTGGTGGGTTTCCTCYGGGTACTCTGGTTTCCTCCCACAGTCCAAAGACATGTAGGTTAATTGGAATTCACAAATTGCCCGTAGTGTGCGAATGAGTGAGTGTATGTCTGTGTGCCCTGCGATGGATTGGCCCTGGATTACCCTGCCATGTGCCCTAAGTCTCCTGGGATAGGCTCCAGGCCCCCCGYGACCCTGAATACAGGATTAAGCGGTATAGATGATGAGTGAGTGAGTGAGTGTTGGAAATTGGTAATATTGGCGATATTTTTGGGTGGCTTGGACAGATTCTCCGCATTTACATTATTTCGTCTGGGAAAATCCGCTTCGTAATACGAGTTTTCGCCTTAAGAACTCGCCTTCAGAAAAAGATTAAATTTGTATGCTGGGTAGTTTGTTTTTTTAAAAAGCTTGTTTTTTTTGTAGCTAAAAGTATAATKCATCCTTTTTAGCAATTCTAATGATTTAAAATAATCTCATATGTTATATTTCACCTGTTCCGTCTGCATTTCTTGAACAACATGATTAAACAAATTAAAAAACAAATTAAAAACAAATGAAAAGAAAATATTGCTGGAACATTTGTCACATGTTTTAACTTTAAAATTGTCAGGGGAAATGCCATGTGATGTCTTTCTAAATGTGTTCGATGTGGTCTGTTTGGTCTGTGTAATATTCCCTATAATTGTCACTTAAAGGTGAAATGGATCTGGGCTCTTAGGGTTAAGGAAGGAGTCTCCAGTGTCGGGACAGAGGGGTTTTTGTCTTTCTCAATTTCAGAAAGTGTTCAAAGCTGCTACAGTTTATAACATAAGCAGTAAAAGATTTTAACCAGCTGTCTTTGTGGAAACCTTACAGACACGGGGAGAATGGGCTAACTCCGTACACATACAGTAGACCCGAGGTGGGAATGGAACCCTCGACCCTGGAGGTGTGAGGTGTTTTTCTTCCTGGATCTAAACTGGAGCTACATGGAGTGATGAAGAAAGGGGCGTGTTTATCCATCCTGGAACAAAATTCAAGTAGAATCCTATCTAGATTATGTTCATCTGTAGGTTCATCTCATTTTTCTCATGAAACTCACATTGCACTAAATTAACTACTGGACTGCACCAGCAGGCGTCTGATTGCCACAATATGTTTGAGCTTGTTTTATATTTTAGCAGTTGATACGCTAGAAAACGGAATCCTAAAGAAAGTTATCGGCTGGAAAGGAAACGGTAAGTGGTTCGTTTMGAAGTTTCGAAGTTTAGTTTGCTCTATTTCAGGACCATCACAGTGAGACAACACTTCGTGTGATGATTCATCATCCAGAGTCACAAACAAATCCCCTGCTGCTTCCAGTATTTCCAGAAACAATGTCAATTCTTCACACAGGAGCAAGTAATTAACACTGACTCAGCCAGCTGTTCTGGAAAGCTTGTTCTGAATAAGCTTTAACGTTAAAGCTATTTTAGTAGTGGTCACGATTTTTGGCTTTAACAGTAACTGATTTTTTTTTTTCCATGGCTTCTCGACCCAGTAGTGTCCAGTTTTATCTGCAAAGGGCAGCTGTGACTGCAGGATTTCATTCCACCATGCAGAAGCACTTGGAAGATAAGACTGGATGCCCCATGCTGCAGTTTCATTCGGATAGACGTGAGAAATCTAAAATAATTGCAACGCGAGGTGGGTGCGACCTGAAACAGCCAAACAAATGGCAGAACAAGCACGGTGAGAAAATAGTCATATTTGAAATGAACAGATAGACACATACAGTAGATAGACAGACAGACACAGGTAGAAAGATTAATGGACTCGTTTTTGATCCKGAGGGCATTTCCAGAAGATGAGGGTTAAGAATCTTGAATACAGAGTTGATTCTGTACTGAAGGGTTGAGTCAGTGCTGCATAGCGACACGACTTTTAAGTTATTCAACCATGTGAAAAGGCAGCACAAAGTGCTACATAAAGAATGCATGAAGGCAAAAACGGCTGCTCTGACCACACAAAATCCTAAAATTTCACCTTTCCTTGGAATGTTGCMWAATTCAACTCGGTAAAGTCAATGCAATAATCCAAGTTCGTCTGGCGAAAGGTGGTGGCTACAGTTAAGGCTGTGTGTTACTGGTGTACTGATTGCAAGGTTGGTGTTTCGAGCCTCAATACTGCCAAGTTGCCACTGTTGAGCTCTTGAGCAAGACCCTTAAGCCTATCTACTACAGGGGCGCTGTATCCTGGCTGACCCTGTGCTCTGACCCCTTCCTAACTGGGATATGTGGAGAAAATCATTTCCCTCTGCTGACAAATAATTTATTATTATTATTATTATTATTATTATTATATAATTAATACAGAAAAGCTGAGGTAAACCCTTTTAATATCCTCACTAAGAATAGAGAACTTCTCTGCTTTTCTTAGTTTGTTATAAAAAGTATAACATAAGTATCATTTCGTCAAAGTATAAGCCTCTTCCAAACGGTTGAGATGTCACATCATGGTAAAAGTTCCAATGCACTTACAAAATATACTGTATATAAGAAGCAGTATAAGATGTTAACATTATTTGGTGGTAAAAACGTCACAGATGTTTTTGGATGCTAGATCTACTATATTACTCCTGGTATGCGCCAACCCCATCATGAAGGCACACTGTGACATCTACTAAATTTTTTTTAACCATCATACCTTAACTGAGTGGTAGAGATGGCTTAATCAGGTTCAGTTCAACACATTTTTCAATAATATACAGTACAGTGACTTAACATGTGCTCTAACATAAGGCTGAGCAGAAAAAGGATAAGCACACACAAAAAAAATGTCAGCCAAGCTCTACCCAAACCCAAGTAAGCAATGATTTGTATCGTATACAGGAACGATATCACTCACAAACATATGAAAACTGAAAACTGGTCAGTCATGTAATATGTCGCTTTCTTTACAGCCATGCAAATATTCTTCTGTAATGTTATTTATTCATTAATTTTAGTGCATCTTTGTAGGGAATGGTATATACATACAGTATATACAGTACATGCTGGGGATTAGAGACCAGACTGCCCAACCCTGAAACATTCATTTAATCAGTGAGAAATCAGAGTGAAGGTGTCCGCTGACGAAGCTTCCTCACTTCATTCTCACAGTCAGAGTTGGTGATCTCGCGCTGCGTCCTGCCGAGCGGCTTTCTGCGCCCTTCGTCAATTATTAAACAAATCTGATTTAATCTGATGTGAGTTCTATAGTGAAGAGTTGAAGTGCACACTCGGAGTGAACAGCTACAGTGATGGGTCATGGACATGATCAGAGGGGAAAGAATATCCAATCAGGATAATCATAGAAACACATACACACACACACGGATAAGCAAAACCCATATGGACGAATGGCAACAAAGCAAAGGAAATGATATCAGGAGCAAAAACATTATTGATGATTATCGGCGAGGACGCACAAAGTCTCCAGTGCGAGACACCATACTGGGATGGAGGGAGAAGGACAGGGTGGCGGAAAATTTAGAGAATAACTCACTCACCAGAGTCAGCGAATTCTGAGGAAACAGAAGGGCAGAAAGGAGAGACAACAGAGAAGAAAGTGATGAAATAAAGCAAGAAGCGCAGAAGCACATTGTTAATGAACCAGACCCCCGGCGAAAAAAATATACACCCAACAGTGCACGAGTGACTCGGGTCCATGCCCGGAATGTTACCAGCCTCTCTGCGGTTCTGAACGTTACAGTAGCTCTGCTTTAGAAACGACATCCTTCAACTCAACACCAGGACATTCCTGATTAAAACATACCAACTGGAGGGTCAGTTCTTAACCGCAGAAAAGCTTTTAAAATGAAAAAAAAAAGAAAAAAAAAAACAACAGCCTTCAGGGGATTTCATGTCTTCGCTGGAGTTCCCATTATACTGCGGACGCTCTTATCGATTCACATTAATAAAATGCGGTTCTTTGGAGGAAACGTTAATTAACTTCATTGTTAAAGGGTGATAGATGACACGATATGGTTCTGTCTTTTTCGAGAATGATGTAACTACAGTGTTAGCTGAACTGATCAGCGTATGTGTTAGAGTTTATGAGGTTCAATCCCATTGGCTTTTTGTTTAGAGCGAAGATTTTAATGTAGGCATGAGCGTTAGGCATGAACGCAACATGGATCATGATGTTAAATAGTGCTAAACATTTAAATGTTAAGAGAAATAAAGGTTCAAAACTATTTAAGGATTTTAAACAGTCCATTTCTATTATTTTTCCCAATATGCTTTGAACTGTGGTTTGATTTGGAATTGTTAGTTTCAACAACAATTAAAAAAAAAACTACAGTAGAACCTTGGATTACGAGCATAATTCGTTCCGGAAGCGGGCGTATTCCAAAAAATACTCGTAAACCAAATAGACTTTTCCCATAAGAATAATAATGAAAACTCAAATTATTCGTTCTACACCCCAAAACAATAAATACATAGAAATAGTTAATACAACATATAAAGTAAAAATAAAACAAATTAACCTGCATTTAACATTTTAAAAAAGTAAAAATAAATCCTGACAGATAAGTGTTTCCGTATTTGTATGTGTGTGTGTGTGTGGAATTAGCCCCTCGCCTTGTCTTAAACAGTAAAACTCCTTCTCCTTCCCACACCTCGCTTTTTAAGTTTCAGAACTAACATACACAATGCAAACACTGTTTTAACGGGAAAAAAAGAAATCTCTCTAATGATACTCGCGTGAGCAGACTAACGGAATCACTGCTGTAAAGTAAAAAATTAAAAATAACAAATGAACCAGCACCTTACCTTTGAAAAGAATCGCGACAGAACTGAGTTTTCTGTGTAAATAAAGCGCGTGTGCAGCCTTTCATTGGCTCAGTTGTGATCACTTGCCGCTCGGTGTCAAAATAAGAGTCGCATGCATAATACATGATACTCGGCGCTCGTAAACTAATACTTGCTCGGTTTCCAATTCAAATTTTATTAAAAATCTTTGCTCGGTTTGCGGAACACTCGTAAACCACGTTACTCGCAATCTGAGGTTCCACTGTATTAAAATACACACAATATTAAGAAAAAATATATTGTGACATTTTATGATGCTATCATGTTTTAGCATATTGGTCATATTGCCCAATCCTAGCTTTTAGCATTAAATAAATGTTTATTGTAAATTTTGACTCGTCTTTGGTTACCTGTATCTCTTTAAGAAGCCTAAAATTGGAGAAAAGTTCGTATTTCTGTTTTATTTGTCAGCTCTTCACACTTTAAAGAAAAAATTGTATTCTGATTAAAGGCTTTGAGCATGTAAACACATATATGTATTATTAGATTAGCGCGCGTATAAACAGTTAAGCTGGACTCTCTAATCAGAATAATTTCCTGCTGACACCCMTGATTGGCTGGTGTAGCTGTGATTGACACTGGGTAGARGTACTGTAGAGATGCCCCTCTCACAGCAYGGACGGTTTTTAGCTTTTCTGGACTCCTGACCATGACTTGCTACGGCATTATCCTTTCTCTTCTATTTACACATCAGCTCTTATACACACCCCTTTTTACTCACCACATTTATTGAGTAACTCAGTAACAGAATAGTGTCATTAACATTTAAGTTCCTGCACCTGCTGTCATTAACAGGCCACAGACTTTAGGATACGCTAACTATTAATTCATCTGAAAAATAAAATTAAATGCTATAAACCACACGGAGTTTACGACTTTGTTCTACTTTTAATGATTATTAATATGGCTTATATGAGAAGACAAAGTATTGTTCTTATGATAAATAACAAGTTATTAAATTGTTGAAATAAAAAAGGAAATGAACACATACTGATTGAGCTTGATAAGAAATAAATACACATGCAATGTTTACTTTAATATTAAATTCATAAATAAATAAATGCGAGTTAATTTGCTATTATTATTATTATTATAAGTGATAATAATAATAAAAATAAGAATAATAACACCATGTTGATGTTGTTGAATAAGTATTGGCACCCCCTTCTAATTCAATGTTTTTTGTTTAGTGATTTATTTCCTACGTTCTAGAACAATACTATGATATTTTTATTGTAAGACATGAAAGTCAGCTGTTCTGGAACAGTTTTTAATAAGAACAGTACTGTGTCAAGTGCGTTTACAAAGCCCATCCAGCTTCATCAAGCTCCATGATGAAACTGCCTCTCATAAAGACCAAAACCTACCTCTGCTGCAGAGTTTACAGTCACCAGCCTCAGAAATCACCGATTAACAAGCAGCACCTCAGATTAGAGCCGTTATGAAGCTTTACAAAGCAGAAGTAGCAGATATACATCTCAATATCAACTGTTTAAAGGAGATTATTGTGTATTTTGTGTAATTTGGATTCTTAAAGAAAGAAAGAAACATCAGGAACGAGTGGAATTAGAAGGGTTGTCCGAAAAAATGCCTACTGTATATTTATGGTCTGTAAATGACTTAAAGAATCCTTTTGAAGCGGTTGCATTTTCCAAACGTTTTCTTAATGGAACAAATAAATACATTTTTAGAAACTGAAACAAAAATTCCCTTTAGAGATCAGACTAGTTTTTAAGTGATAATACTGTAAGATCCATTTACTGCTCGTCTAATGTGTGTGTGTGTGTGTGTGTGTGTGTGTGTGTGTCTGTGTGTTACCTTCGCTAAGTGGGTCTAGTGTATGGATCATAAGCTGGAAGATGCTGTTCCTCATCAGGCTGTTGTGCAGCGACGCCGAGCTTCCACCTCTCTGCAGCCGCGGCTTGGCCTACGATTGGATGAGAGGAAGAGAGAGAGAGAGAGAGAGAGAGAGACATGTCAATCAAACCTCTCTCTACCATGGCTGATCATGATAATATGGCAGGGTGTAGAATCTTGATTGATGAGAGAAATCAATCAATCTGAATGTCTGAGTGAATATCTGTACCATGTTAGAATTAGGTCACATGGTTTAGGGGTTAGGATGTAGGGATTAGGGGGTAGGGATTAGGGGCTAGGGAAAACAGCTTGCTGTAGTCGGAACGCAGCTCGGCACTGCAGGGGGAGTAAAGGGCACCGTTCGGCTCGCCACCATGGCAACTCGTCAGCGCTATTTGAAGGAGTCAGCTGCAGGGACTTGTGCAGGTGTGTGTGTGTGTGTGTGAGTGTGTGTGAGTGTGTGTTTGACTAAGCTTATTCATAAAGCTTGAAGAATTTTAAAGGCGATAATAAAGAAAAAAGTCACCATGAAATGTTCCAACTTCAAGAAAAATAAAGCCTTTGTATATTTTTCAACTATAATAAAATGGTACAGTATAAATATTACAGAAATATTATTTTAGTTCATTTTTTACTACATTTCTTTTGGTTTATATTCCTTATTTTTGTTTTTTACTTTTTTCCCCCTCATTCCTAAGTCTATCTATCTATATATCTTTATCTATATCTATCTTTTCAATAGCAGCGTCAGGAATTTTTTTATTTTTTTGTATCTGCTTGCATTAGAAAACAGCTGACCAATCTGGACATGATGACTAAGCTATGCAATGTGCTTATTCGGGCATTTTCTATCGATCGTCAAATAGCTTTTGGAGCTTGAAGGTGAGTGCTTCAGAAGCTGCTGAAGAACTCAATCTCAGAAGATACTAGTCACATCACATTTATCTTGGAATGCGAACTAGAGGACTGGATCGTCTGATTAACGAGCCCAGGAAATTAATGTTTGCTGTAATGTTGTGGGAAACAGTCAGAATTTTTTTCCATAGTATCTATGTTTTAGTGWACTACTGTATATAAAATCCACTTTATAATGTTTATCCTATTGTAACTTGAAAACAGGTGCTGGAGTAAATGACCTCAATCTCTAGGACTTGCTGAGTGGAACAAACCATTACATTCCCTCGAACGGGCTTCAATAACTCTAATCATTTAGATGTTATCAGGCTATCCAGAGAGAGGTGTAAGCCTTTAACATTCTGCTCAACCGTTTGGTAGAGCACATTTTGAAGCACTGTGTCTTACTGAAAGAAATGTGTTGAAGTTTGACCTAATTAGGCTAACTCTACCACTTGGTTAAGGTATGCTCTAGTAAACAAAATCCACTGGACGTCAATAAAGAGCACATTAACAATGGATTTGTGGTATACTTAATTGTATTTTATACACACACTTTTACCATGATGTGACATCTCAACCATTTGGAAGAGGCTTACACTGGGGATAAAAACAAGAATCGCAAAGGATTTTTAAAAATTGTATTTTTAGCGAGAGTATTAAAGGGCTCGTAGAATGAGAAGTTACATTTAATAGATGTGAGCCAAAATAGATGAGGACGGAAGTTTAGAAGTTTAKAYATAATTCTAACGTCACCTGGGAAATCTGATTCTGAATATCTTTGAATTTCCTTCGGGATCAATAAAGTATCTATCTATCTATCTATCTATCTATCTATCTATCTATCTATCTATCTATCTATCTATCTATCTATCTATCTATCAAACTTTAGGATAATTGAAGAACACACAGATCACATAAAAGACACAGACAACAAACACACTTAGACAAAAACGCATGCAGACAAAAGACGTAGGACCTACCGACAGCTTGCTCTCGTCCTCCGTAGGCACTGGACTGAGCTTTACAGAAACAATATAAAAGTGTGGGAGAGAGAGAGAGAGAGAGAGAGAGAGAGAGAACAGAAGACAAGGACGTGAGACAGGAACAAGTCTACACCGGTAAAGACTCCACGAAACAGTACAATACACAGAATAACAACATGAAGAACACGAGTAGCCTGACACTGTGAAATCAAGCGCTCACACGCCTTTTATTAGCCACGGACTGTAGGCAGCCAACGAGATGACGATGGAGATCCTCACAGTGTTCCGCATTGTCCGTGAGCAAAACCATAACAGAAAAGAAATGCGGACGCTACTCGTGTAGTGTGTATCGGTGAGGAACCAAGGAAACCATGGTGATAGTCAGTAAAACGTTAGAATACCACAGAATTTTAAAAAAATGTAAACAAATACAACATTACTTGGGGGGATTGTAGAAATAGAAATGTTCCCTTAAAACATAATTTTAAGTCAGTTGAAATGAGAATTAAGCTAAAGAACAGAGCTGTAGTGCTAAAGAAAAACCTTGTGTTCTGGGCCTTCATTTAGTGGCTTCTTCATATTATTATTATAATATATAATTTTAATAATAATAATAATAATAATAATACAAAGCTACAAAATAATCAGGTGCTACGTTAAAAGTTGCTGTAGCAAAAGTGTGAAAGCCATATTTGTATTAGTTAAACCAAATCTATATCAGGTGTGTTAAACCTAAAATCGAGCTGAAGAACAGAGCTGTAAACAACATGTTTTTTGAAGATTTTGCAAAATAAAATAAACAACTTACTTACAAACTAATTGTTTTTGTTTGTTTGTTTTGGTTCTGTTTCAACTTGATCTTAGGTTTCTTTTCATGTGTTTTTTTTGTTGTTGTTTTGGTTTGGTTTTTAAAAGTAAATAACAACCCATATATGGAGTTTTTTTTTTTAATCAGTCATTAACTATTGTTGTGTTTCCAGCACAAGTTTCAGGGGTTTTAACATCTCAGTTTATTGACAGATAAATTAAAGAGTTCTACGAGGCCATTTTCAGCCCATCGTGCTTCTTAACCAGTATTACTTTTTTTTTAAGCTCATGCAAAACCAACCTTAAACGGTTTTGAAATGCAAAATACAACAAACTGAATAAAAGCTATGAAAGAAAATAAAAAGCTGAAAAGTTTATGTCGATTTTCTTTTAACAAATGATTTCCTTAAGGTGGAAAATAAATACCTCGGGTAGGCAAAGTAAAGTTTGACTGCAMAGGTAAATTAAATTAAACAATTTAAAACAATAATTTGCTTATGAGAATTATCGTCCAGACTAAATTGTTTAATATAAATCAGACACACATATAGATTTTATTTCCCTAATTTGGTTTGGATGCCTCTGAACTCCAGAGAGCTCTCACTCAGAAACCTGGATGTTTGCTTATCTAGGACGTGTGTCCATTTGTTTCCCTTCATTGCCTCCCCCTCGTATGGAAAAACTTCAGATATGGGTGAAGCGGCATTAGCGCTGAGCGCTACATTAGCCTGAGCCGAGGTCCCGGGAAGGTCGTATCCCACAGGGTTTTAAACGCGGCGAAATCAATTCCGTGCCTCTCGATGCTGCGGCTCCCCGAAAGACTTTTATTGAACTGTGATCTTGCAGACAGGGCGAGGAAAAAATAACGGCTAAAAATACCGCTGCCCATCACGACCCAGGGAAAACGCAACACGCTGAGCTCATCCACTCAGGAGCTGGTGGGCGGAGGTGCGTTTTAAAGCTTCGGTCAGCAGACTGGTGGAGGAGGGACGCTCCTGAGCCGGGGCTAGATTGATATCAGTATTTTTAAAATGCGTTGTGTAAGGAGCTTGCATCTCTTATCCTGTACAGGGTCGCGGGACTCCTGTAGCCTGTCACAGGGGACGCAAGAAACAAGACTCGGGGATGCCAATCGATCGCAGGGAGCACACACACACTCACCAGATTACCCTACTCTGCATGTCTTTGGACTGAGGAAGGAAACCGGAGTACCTGGAGGAAACCCACAGTACCAAGCACGGGGATACACAGAMCCTGAGGCACGAATCGAACCCTCTCCTTAAATGAGAATAAATATGTTTAGGTTTATAGCTGCTGTACACTACAGTATGTCATGTACATTAAAACAGTCACTATATTGTTTCTTAGATGTTAACACAACTATAAACAGATAAAATAACGATATCTGGAAGTGTTTCTAACTGAAAAAAAAGACAAGGATTTGAGACATGTTCTGACTTYAGAACGAATATCCGACTTTTTATTTATAAAACTACAGTACTGTGCAAAAAAAAAAGAAAAACCTTAAAGGAAAATATCTGCAGGTCAAAAAAGAAAGTGGCATATTATGTAAAACACCACTTTTCAGACGAAAAAAGAAGCCTTCTGGGTTTTGCTGCATGAAAAATGTTCCTGATGAGAAGGTCAGCAGTTCGAGCCCCGGCTCTACCAAGTTGCTGCTGTTGGGCCCTTGAGCGAGGCCCTTAACCCTGTCTGCTCCAGGGGCCATATAATGGCTGACCCTGTGCTCTGRCCCCACACTACTGACAAGAAGCTGAGATATGTGAAGAATAAATAATTTCACTGTGCTTTAAAGTATATGTGATGAATAAAGGATGAATGAACTTAAAACTTTGTCAAACTATGCGGATATACAAATTGAACCTGAGACTATATAGTGTTCAGCAAAAGCTCGTCAGACCAATTATTGTTTTTTTTTGTTTGTTTGTTTTGTAGTTTTCTTCTTATAGGACAGTAAGTCCCCTACATACGAACATTCAAATTACGAACTTACCAAGCATGCGTTCGCACATGTTCGATCATGGGAGTTACTATAGATCACACGTCGGGCGTACATCGTTACGTGCGTCATGTTCGGCGCGCATCCCAGGATGTCCGGAAGCGAGAGTAAAAGCAGAGGTGGTGAGGCGGCACTAAGAAGCGGCAAGCGATAACGATGGAGACAAAAGTGAAAGAGAGACATCGCTCGTTCTTTTAACATTAAAAGATTTTGATTCTAAAGAATAATTACAAGATCATGGAACATATTAGTTTTATAATGTGTATAGCCAATTTTGTCAGTACCTAGACAGTGTTTGTTGGACTTACGAACAAATTCGACTTACGAACGAGCTTTTGGAACGGAACTCGTTCAAATGTAGAGGACTTACTGTAATTATTGTACAATATGTATAATTGTTTTAAAAGACATCCGTGCTCTACAGCCGGCATTTTCTCTGCACTGTATCTTATAAAGCACATTGGGAAAATGTATCAACGTACCAGTTTAATCCGGATCCATCAGCTTTTTTTTTTGTGCAAACTTTACAAACATTTCATTAAGCAGAAACTCGACAACAGTGTAAACTATGATTCAAGGCTAATCAAGTTATACAATATGATCAAAATTATATTGTACACAAACACATGGCACACACACTCTCTCTCTCTCTCTCTCTCTCTCAGCCCTAGTCTCTGATTTTTTCATTCCGCCTTCGAAGACTCCTGGTGGACAATCAACGACTTGCGGGAAACACAAAACGAACAGCACGCGAATCGAAATCGCTCGCTAATTAATGACCTGATTTTCTTCAAGTAGAACTCATTAAACGAGAATAATTATAGGACCTAATTACAGTACGTACAGCCCCATTACTGGCAACAAAGCAGCGCAGGACACCACAAACCCTAAACACACAACCGCACACACACATCAGGACGGACTCCTGAACACACAGCAGGGCAAATTCGAAGCATTAATCCGTGTTGATTCAGTAATCACAGATCACAGTGTTGTAAAGCTGCTTTGCAACAACGTCAATTGTTAAAAGCGCCATACAAATAAAATTGAATYGAACTGAATGTATGGGGAAAGTGGGAGGAGAGATCATGCTGTGTTCATTTATCAGCGCTGGAAAAGTAAGTATACTGATWCTAAATGAGTAATAAAACAGCTGTGGGTTCGGTGTTGTGTASTACAGTGTGCGTGCTTTAATTAAAATCCAAACCAGTGTGACAGACGCATATGGTTTGTCCTTCTGCTACTGTAAAAATAAAGTTCTTCCTCGCTGTATTGTATATAAATAATGGCGCCCTTCTTAACAATTAATGTAGTAGAAATCGCTGAACACGTTCCTGATCATCATACAGAGGTGGGTAGTAACAAGCTACATTTACTTAAGCAGCTTTCTGAAAAAAAAAATTACTTCTATGATTAGTTTTACTGCACCATACTTTTTACTTTTACTTGAGTAGATTTGTGAAGAAGAAACGCTACTCTTACTTTGCTATACTCGACTTACTTTCTCTTACATTTATTCGACACTTTAGATATTCTTTATGTCTGACAGAGAAATGCAGCCGGTCGATCTACCATGTGACTGTGTGCCACCAATCAGATGTCGCAACAATAATCACATGACTMGGTTTGACCAATCAGCCGCAAAACCAATATGCATGGAGTCACATGACCAGGGGAGGGTTGTCTTCAGCAGTGGTAGACCCTGAAGCGAACATGTCGCGGTTAGTTTAGCTGTTTTATTTAATGTTGCAATCTTAACATATAGAATTAGCAACTAAATTTGAGGCTAAGAAAATATATAATTTTCTTACATTTGTTCTGCTGGACACAGTTTATGGTGAAGTGAGACTCCTGTACATACTGTATGTTCTAATCTGCTGAGTCATTCGCAGGGCGACTGAATATGCAGTACATGTATATCTTACACAGGAAATAGTTACACTGTTCAAACACACATATGTTACCTAAAGTAGGGATTTATTTCAAAAGCTTTATGTTGTGAAAAGGGGAGATTATGAAATTTGTGTTTCTTATTTCCTAATTTGCTATTTTGYAAATAATATTTAGTTTTATTTATTTATTTTATTCAATTTATTTCATTCATTTTATTATTTGGAAATGTCGCAGTTTGTGCATTATTTTATCATTTTGTTTAACTGGTTACATGAATTCCAAAAATAAATAAATAAATAAATAAATAAATCGGACATTATGATGAAACAGTTACTTAGTACTTGAGTATCTTTTCACCGAATACTTTTTTTTACTCTTACTTGAGTAATGTTCTGGATGACTACTTTTTACTTCTACTTGAGTAATATAATTTTGAAGTACAGCTACGCTTACTTGAGTCGCATTGTTCCCATATCGACGGGTTTGTTTCGCTCTCTGGTCTAATCATGTGTCTAGTCACTGGTTTGTTGACTGAGTGAGTTCTTGATTAGTTTGCCCCGTATCGAGGAATTTGTTACTGTATCACCTGGTGACATTTTATCTTCTGTTGTTTTGTAGATGTACAGTACAGTAGCTTGGCTTCCTGGTGTCCCGGCAACTCGTGATCAGAATATAAGCCCAATCACATGATCCAACCCTGCCCAATCAGGATGAAGAGGAGGTTGTAAACCTTGGATAATCCATTCAGTAGGTAACTATTAGCCATGTCAATCACTGATGTGATCATTTCTCTCTTGCTGGAATCCATGTAATCTTTATGCGCATGTGTATCCCATGTGGAGGTAGCATTAGGTGAAGGAAGGACATTTTGCTTCCATTCCTGATCAGTGAAGTCCATCAGAACAAAATAAACAGTAAGGCATCTAACCAATCATCAATCCAGATAAGACTCAACCTGGACTCATCAGACTTTTTTTTCCATCGCTCCAAATTGAATTTTTTTTCCCGATTGGTCTCATTAACTGTATGGATACACAGCTGTTTAAACATAGATCTGGTTTCTACTGTTTATTTTTTACCATGCAACTTTGCCAAGTTTTTTATTTTTTTGACCACATTTCACTTCAGCGCGATCCTTCAGGTTTCAATAATTTCCTTAGTTGCTATCTTTGCTTGACGCAGCCCAATAATGTGACCCTTCTGATATGGTATACAGTAAATCCCTGACTTACGAATGAGTTCCATCGGATTCGCGCGTAAKTCGGATTCACTCGTAAGTCGGATTCGCTCGTAAGTCGGATTCGTTCGTAAGTCGGATTCATTCCTAAGTCCGACAAAGTGAGTCTTACACCTCTCTCATTTATCTCACCTACGTAGTCAATGTTGTTTTGCGCAGTGGCCGGTTTATCGCAATTTACCGCTTGTTTTTTGGCCTAGGGACTTTGTTTCCAATCTTTTCGCATGAAAAATTAAAGATGTTTCATGTCAAACATTTTTTTTTGGCAGTCCTCGTGGGAGCTCGCAGATCCTGCGGAAACTCGCGGAACGACGGGAGGTCAGTCGCGGTGCCTAACTCCGCATCTCACCGCAAGTCAAACCCCGTAGGGGAGATAGTGGTGTTATACACCATCGACACAAATATACAAAGTAAAGCATAAAAAAATCTAACACACAGGTTTGGTGCTTTGGTTCCACATTACCCTCGCACGAGACTGAGCCTCCAAATCACCAGGGGAATCACGTTGACGCGGCGGGGTCAGCTGACCTTGTTTAAAGGCAGCCCCGGGAAGACAACGCTACATGGTGTTTACTGCGCATTTGAACGTTTGCTATTCTGTCTCAGAGCTGTTGAGGTTTTTCAAAATCATCATCAGGACACCTTTACAGGACAGACATTTTCCATCATCGTGAGGACTTTAGGCATTTGAAAATATTGTATATAATTRTAAACATTGTTATCTGGTGCCCTGCAGGGCCTGTTTTTTGTACAACACACCTGAGCTACAGTAGGAGATTAAGTAAGAAGATTCCTCTAGCACATCTTTGGATTGTTGTGTAGAACCYTTGTACAGAGCATAGCTTATTTATGTCATTAATAAAATCCTGAGTGTTTGAATGTTACAGCGGCAGACAGTACAGTCTGTACTCCAAAGCCATCGATCAGAGCAGTAAGTGTCTACTCCAACTGAATATTAATGTGTATGGACATAGCCATATTTCTTTTAATCTGTATTTTGGCCTTTACATGAGTCAACAAGTCCAGCATTTGCACCGTAGCTTAGAAAACAAGTGCAGTTTTAATTTGTACATCTGTTTAATGATGACATTTACAGMAACAGTGAGTCAGCTTGTATTCCTCACACACACACACACACACACACACACACACACACACACACACACAGTGGTACAGTACAGTACATGCCTGTCCAGATCACCTTGAAGACGCTTCCAGAGAGCTCCTCTCTCGCGATCAGGCTAAAGCCTTTGGACAGCTATTTGTGCGAYTTCAGTGACTCAGTTTGGTCATTTCGATAATTAGCCTTTTCTCAGAAGTAATTAGTGCACCTGATTGCAATCAGCTCTTTCTTTGTAGCCAGAACCAGACGAGCATCACAAACCGGCCACGAGACGAGGACCGAGGACYGGAAAAAAAGAATCAGATTTCCAAGCCACGCCCTAAATCTGTATAATTATTTCAGAGTGAAGGAAATTTCCAAAAATGTACGGAAATCTTTGGGATAAGGATGGTGTAAAAGTGATCGACATCGCCACGTCCCGCGTACGGTCCTGACCTCGCTCCAAGATATTTCCACATGTTAAGGAGTTCCTGGGAGGCCGGCGTTTCATACATGATTCGGACCGATCACGGCGCCGGCGTACTGAGGAAACATTCTACCTTGATGGTATCCAAGCGCTAATGAAATACTGTGATAAGTGCATTAGTGTAGCAGGGGATTACAGTATATAGAGATTATATAGAGTATATAACGGTGTTCTGTTATTCTGTACAAGTATCAAAAGTCCCGGATTGACTTGAACGCCATTTATAGTGAACCTAATCAGCTAATATTCAGCAATAGTGTTGTTATCGGAAAAGACAAGGTGCGTTTGAAACTTCTGATTACTGAGTTTGAAGATGTGTGTGAGTGTGTGTGTGTGTGT
>QMIH01001990.1:36742-57235 GCA_003987875.1 Clarias batrachus
CCCCCCCAGGCTAAATCTGCTTTTGTGTTCTCGCAGTCCAATAACTGGTCAGCAATGCGGCAGAGGCTGAGTGTGCAGTGCATCATGGTCCGTTCTAGTAAAAACACGGGAATTAAACACACAAAAGGAACACATTGAAACACAGCGCGTGAAACACATTGTTTCAACCACACAAAACACACGGCTTTTATCAGCAGATTACAAATCCAAGTTGGAAGTTCTGATTCAACTTTCACACACAAGAGTGTAAAACACAAAGCGGCACGAACAACAAACGGTACCGTCCAGCTTTCCTGTCACACTCAGTCGAGACGTCAGTTAATCATTGCTGTGATGCAAAACTGACACTCAACACACACAAGCACATTATCCACAAATACCCGGGTGTTCAAGTCAAACTGGGACTGATGTGATGACATTTCTGCTGAATGGAGGCGTAAAACAGGTGATTGACGTTTACGGGAGACTTAAGATGAAGCACGGTCCGGTGATGAGACGCTTCACCGCAGGAAAGCATGTGAACAGTGCAAACGTTTTAAAGAAGGCCGTCTGTCCTTGAATGAGGCGCCTCGGAGCTCACTGCAGTGTAAGGTTCTCGTGAACATTCAGCGAGTGGAACGCCTGATTCTTGAAAATCGACTTCGCGTAAGTAAGCTTTTACTCACAAAGCTGTGTTCTGTTATTCTGAACAATCGAACGTCCCGGTTTGACTTGAACGCTCCTTGTAGAATCTACAATAGCATGAATATGAAAAACGTAACATAACACACAACACACACACAAACGCACCACATTCATACAACACCTTACAGTCTACAGCTTATAGTTTGTCCAGTACAACTGAATCAACATTCAAATACAGAAATAAATTACAAGCGGACAGAGCAATAAACGTGGTCATGTTCCTCAGACCAGGAGGAGAACACTGACATCTGCAGGACATCTAAGACACAGAGAGAAGGAAAAGCCTGATGGAGGTTTTAAGCAAAAAAAAAAAGACACGTTATTTCCATGAATAAATAATCATAAAAAAGTACTAATTTCATAAAAACATATACTGATGTCCTTAATGGGCTGAGATCTTGACTGTGACTGGACACCATGGTATCTATGATACGGCTAAGTGAGGACAAAAGTGGATCACACAATACACGGAAATACGTGCCCGTGTACAGTACGCATGCCTTCAACTAATTCACAAATTTTGAGCTGTGACTCTTGTTTAATGACACTGAATGACAGGGAATGTTTTTGCATTTTGACCACTGTCTTGCTCAATGCTTTGTTGGACATAGAAAATTTATGGAAGTTTGTATGAGTGAGAAAAACTGTGTTTAGATAATAATGAGATTGTCCCTGATGAGCAAGTCAAGGGTGTCGGCGACGATGGCAATGAAAACCAGTTCCAGTTAATCCCAAACCGTCACCTTTGGGATTAACTGGAACTGGTTTTCCTTGCCACCGTTTTCCTTGCTCAGTGGGGTTGAAGTTAAGTCAGGGTTCTGTGCAGGACACACAAGTTTTTCCACTCCGACATACTCTTAACACACCATGTCCTGATGGAGCCAGTTTTGTGGATCAGCATGGTCATGCTGGATAAGGGGTTGCTCCAGAAGAGTCTATGTGGTGATATTTTAGATGATTGTGTGCTCCCAATGGTACACAAACACTGACCACTTTAAGCCGCAAGTCCTAAGGTGTGATCTATATCAACTGTAAGTCTTTCATCTTCATTCATCTTCTACACTGCCTTTCCTGTACAGAGGATAAGGCTAGAGCCTCTCCCAGGAGACACCATCCAGGATGGGCACATCCAACAAGGCACACATGCGCACACACACACTCCCCCCGCGAATTGAACCCGTGCCAACAGGGGTTGTCATGTTTAACCAAAAAAAAAAAAAAAACATACCAAAATTCAAATTAAACATTCATTTTGATTCTTTGAATTAATCTGTAAACCAGACACCTCTCTATGATCCCTTCCTTCTCCAGGCCTGCAGGTGGCGCTGAATTACATCACTCCTGAAGAAGACGACATGATACATTTTTACCAATAGAGGAGCTGAGCTTTCTGATCCATCTACTCATAACTTAATATACAGTAAATCTCTGTCAGGGTTCTACAGGGGAAATGAAATCTAACTGAGGTAGAAAAACAGCCTTTCCTTATCAGAGCAGTGTTTTAGAAACTTGTCTCGGTCCAGCTTTAGAAAGAAAGGTGAGTTCAATACAACCAGGACAGCTAAATCTACATCCCCAAGTGGATTAAGTGTGCTGCCTGGGATGTAAACGGGCAAAATGGCGTATGAAGTGCACTCTGTGTGTGTGTGCGTGTGTGTGTGAGAGAGAGAATCTCTAATTAAGATGAGGAGCGTTGCGTTGCATTTCGGGAAGTCTGGTTTAAATTGATTAAAAACCTTGATAAGGGACAGGAATAACCCGGATAATGTATAAACAGGCCGTGAAAAAGAAACCAACTGCTCCTGGTACAGCGTCGCGTGCGATGACCGTTAACGGTTTAATTTTAAATAATTAATCAACGGTTTTCTAACGGATTTCCATTTTGACGTTTAGAGAGCGCGCGCGCGCAGTGGGCGTGGCCATGGTTCGCGCGCGTGCTTGACACTGAGCATGCGCCCTGACTTGCATCCGTGATTCAATTGTATACTAGTCATGGGAAGTTTGAATCGTTTTAGTGACTCGGTTCTTTGAATCTCGTTCATCAAAATGAACGGATCTTTTCTTTTTTTTTAAAATCATTTAGTTCATTTCGTTCTTTTGACCAGAAATAAAATAAAATGTTACATTTTCAATAAACAGACCCCCAACACGTCTACATACACAGATTTTGGCTCTAGTTCTAGTAATGAAAAAATTACAATGCAAATAAGGACATATTATAAACAGAATGAACGGCTCACCATCATATCTTCTAATCCGAGTCGTTCGTTCTTTTGAATCTATTGCACTGAATAGCATCTACGGGAGTCACTCATTGAGGAGAACCGTTCGATTTTGTTTCCTGTGTACTGCAATGCATAGCGTCTATGGGAGTCATGTGACAAAAGAACAAACGTCTCGGACCAAAGACTCAAAGGTAACGACTCATTTCTGTTTCCTGTACAGAACTTACTGCAGCACTGTAGGTTTTGCGATACGCCCACTAGAAAATGAATGAATCATTGCCCTCTTGGGGTGTACAAGTGAACAGATCTGTGATACAGAGAAACATGATGGGGAACAAACATTATCGGTTATTAACTTAACACCAATTCAGTGATTAATAATGAACATTACTCTGGAAAGTAATCATAACCCAGTTTAAAGCAATCATGCCAAGTATAGAAGCATCCTAAGTTTCATGTTTTTATGTATTTATTTATTAGATCTCATATAATGGAAGCAGCAGAGCACAGACCAGGCTCTCGTGTTCACACACAGGTAAGGGCTGCTCATGAGTGTACACATTCACAAATACTAAAAGGCTCAAGGACACAGCAGATGTGTTCAAACATCGCTCCTATACAGTATTATTGAAAACCTGCACCCAGCCAGAAAACAAATCAAACTTGTATAAATGTGTAACAAATGAACGTGAACATCAGAAATGAGTTCAGCTCTTTTTTTTGTTTGTTTTCCTGTGTATTCCAGAACTCATACAGTAAATGTTGGCAGGGCTGATCCTGTATTCAGGGTCGCGGGGCCTATCCCATGAGACTTAGGGCACAAGGCGGGATACACCCTGGACAGGGTGCCAATCCATCGCAGGGCACACACATACACACACTCACACACTCTATGGGCAATTTGGGAACGCCAATTAACCTACCCTACATGTCTTTGGACTGTGGGAGGAAACCAGAGTACCCGGAGGAAACCCACCAAGCACGGGGAGAACATGCAAACTCCATGTATACAGAGATGGGAATCGAACCTGGCCGGGAATCAAACCCAGACCCTGGAGGCGACAGTGCCGCCCAGGGCTGATACAGTTTTTAAATATTTATTTTCAGTATTTTCCACCCAACTCTTCACACACACACACCCTGGCAATTCCACATACCTCTTCTTCTGAATACCTCTGTAAGAGACAGTTACAAACCCATTATATCAAAATCTCTTTATGTAGGAATGCTCAGATGTAATGCTTTAGGTCTGTTTTGAAAATTACTAGTTTTTGAGGGGTACAGAGAGCCCAAAGCAATTTAAGACGGTGTCTCTTGGTCACGCTAGATGCTGCATGCCCTTTGCCCACTTCATTAGTCCTAATGTTCAGACATATACAGGGTTCACGATCATACACTCTTGACATAAGTGCTGTATATAGTCTGGTTTAAAACTTTTTTTTTAAGGGAGTAACAAAAGGACTGCCTGTAATTGTACTTTGGTCAATAGCTTTGCAGAGATGAGCAGACAGACACATGTACAGGTTCAAAAGAAGCGATATCAAGCTCTCTGGATGAACAGAACGAAGAATTACTGAATATTATTAAAGTGGAAGAATCTGAAGAGGATGGCTACGTCGGTAAGACAGCACAACCCTGTATGAAAGAAACGTTATAGTCTGGCTAGACTTCATTTCACATTTATATTTTAACTTGAGGTGAAAGTAATGTAATTTCAATGATGGGTTTTTAGGTGAAGAGACGTCAAGCTCCTTGGGGCATGACATCGCTGTGGACAAACAGAAGACAAATGTTAAAGAAGAAGAGCCTGAAAATGATGATGAGTACCTCTGTAAGACAGCAAAACCCATTTTCTTATTTATCTTGTTTGTATTTTTATAGCACTAATAGTAATTTACTTAAAATTGGTTGGCTCTTGAGAGATGACTGAGAAAATAAACATGCATTTCCTGTAGGGGTGTAACGTACGCAAATGTCATGGATCGGTAAGTTTTAAAGAGTGACATCAAATTACCATGGCAGCACACAGCATGGGAAGTAAACAAAGTAAAACTTCTTACCTTTAAATGAGATAATACTGAAAGTATTGGCATCAGATTAATCCACATACAGACATAGTTCATTGTTAAATTTAAAACTGTACAGATTGTTTTGTTTTTTTTTTCAATTTGAAAATCCAATGTATGTGCACAGCATGTGTAACATAGACTGGTGAATAAAAAAACATGGGGTCTGGAACAAGCTGTTTACTTCAACAGGCTAAACATCAAGCAGCTTTTTAAGCAGCAAGCATCATAGCCACACACTGAGCAGCAAGAATCGTACTACTCTACCATCTGAAGTCTGTAGCATTGATTATAAAACGTTTGTTTTTAAAAATGACAAACCATCATGACTTAATTTGCATAATTTATAAATCTTGACAGATGTTTATTAATTAAATGTTTTATTGAAACGTTAACTTTTCACCAGCAGACCTTTACAAATGATACCAAATAAATGCATTTATAGGAGTTTATGGAGAGTTTGTGGAGTATTTGATTGTATTCATTTCCTCTGCTCGCACTCTAACCACTATCACTCTTGGAATTTTCTTCAGGATCAATAAATTATCTATCTATCCATCCATCCATCATGACAGAAACCGTGACAGTGTTAGAGAACGAACTAGTTCCCCCATGTGATTGAAAGGTATACTGCTGACATAAATCGCTACAACAGTGACCCAACTAACCTTTTGGTTGTGACCCAATGTAGTGGTACAGACATAGTATACATAGGATACATATGATTCTTCCAACCTGTAAAAATTCCATGTCTCTGCACCTCCTGCATCCAATTCCTGGGGAGCTACAAGTGTTCCAGACTGTCTTGATTRTGGTCCTGGTTGTGCTTAATAGTGTATTTATGTTTCTGTATTTTTAGAATGACGACCCTTGTGACCTAAGTGTCTTTCGAGTTGAAAACACTTTGTTGTTGTTTTTGTTTTACTTCCAGACTGTGAGGAGTGCAAGTGCTTCTTCATTAACAAGTGCGAGGTTCATGGTCCAGCTGTTTTCCTTCCTGATACCCCTGTTCAAATGGGGCTCACCAATCGAGCCAGACTAACTCTTCCACTTGGTCTGGACGTTCGACAGTCTAACATTTCTGGCGCAGGCTTGGGTGTGTTTAATAAGGGGCAGAGTGTTCCAGTTGGTGTGCATTTTGGGCCATATGAGGGAGAGCTGGTAGACAAAGAGGAGGCTATGAACAGTGGCTACTCCTGGGTGGTGAGTCTGCTTAAAAATGTTATACACATACACACACATGCACATATTAAGGCACGTAGGACATGCTGCAACAAAGACCACGAAGTTCCCACTGGACGCAGCGGGGAGAGGGTCAAAATGGAAAAATGTGCATTTATCAGGTCCATACTAGTTCCTAGACAATGGTTCCCAATGTGTATAGCATGTTGGCAGTGATTTCCTCTCACGGACATGATCATGCTCTCAAAAAGTCCAATGAGACCACACTCTTAATGTGTCCAGTTAGACCGCACCACACGATCTTACCAAGCACTTATTACACCCTTATTACAATGTCCAGAGGGTTGCGTGACATGTGCAGTGCTTTTCATTTGTTCATGTCAACCACACGTTCCTGCATGTCAACTGTAACATCCAAGACATCAGGGGAGTCAAGGAGAGGTTGGGGTGGAAAAGGCAAAGCCCAGGGGAGAGGTAGAGTGAGGTCCAGAAGCCTGTCACCAGCTTCCAGTGTTGCACAGCCAAGAAGGGGACACTGTGGGTAAATAAGGCTGCTGAGATGGGGGAGCCGGTGCTTGCGCTGAAGAAGTGGTACACCAGCCTGAGAAGCWGGTTTGGACGGCTCAGCATGAAGAGGTCAGGTCAGAGTTGATTGAGAGGGACCAGTGCATCCACCCATTTTGAATTCCTGCCCCCTCATGTCYGTGAGGTCCAGAAAAAGACCACTGTCACTGTAAGCATAAAAATTCATAATTCAGCTCTACATTTTTTGTCTTTTTGCACTCCACCTCTTTGCTTTTCATCTGCAGATGGAGTAGAAGTTTGCTCCTACCACTGCCATCGGTGAAGAGGTCACTAAAGATAACCCAGCCAAGTYTCTCCAGCTTCCCTCCCTACCTACCATCCTCTGCCCAGTTCCAGCTAGCACTTCATCATCTTCCAAAAGCCAGCATAAGCAGCTGTTAGATACAGAGAAGCATCTTTTGGCAGGTCTAGRTGAGTGCAGCCAGCAGATAATGGCCCTCCAGCATCAACTACTTGAGGGACTGAGGCCCAGCGGTGACAGGGAGAGGGATGCCTTTGCTGAATGGTTGAGGTCTGTAATCCATCAGCTGGACCATGGGCTCTGGAGGCGCTGCCAACAGGACATCACCCAAACTCTGTACAAATACATTGGGGAGAATGACCAGGTGAAACGTCAGGAGGCACCAGAAGTACCTCTTTCCCAAGGTTTATCTCAAACTTGCTCTGCCATCTGCTACAACCATCAAAATGGCCACCCCAGCCTACACCGCGAGGGTCTGTTTGGTATTCCTAGGATGTAAATTAGATTCAGCACCAGGAACAGCAGCACACCCTGAATTAACTGCAGCCCATGTGACCTGCATCTGCACCATCTTATTCCGTGGTCTTCACAAGGGAATGGCACACTTTGTCAAGCCCACCTGTCACCACACCTCATCCATACCGCAAGATTCCCAGGATTCAGTCTTCATTACATCGTGAGGCAATTCATCAACATTGGCGATCTTGATGCTGATCAGCAGCAGCGGCAAAAACAAAAGGAGTGAATTGTGCATTATAGACAGTGTTACTTGTTTTGTAATTGTGTTTTACGATTAAAAAGAGTTCATGTTTGTACATATTAGTGCTGCCCTGAACAACTATTGTAATAATTTATTTGTGTTAAATAAACCATTAAAATTCCATTTTTATTTTATTTTAAAAAATAAAAGCTTGAATTTTTATTTGTCAGCCTGCAGCAGCATCCTCTGCCTGACTTTCTTTTTTTGGATCTCATGACAGTGTCCCATGGAGGCTTGTGGGACATCTTTTACTGCAAATAACAGATTCAACAGTTGTATTCTAGCATTGTTGTGAACAAACATCAAAACTATATTCTCAAGGTTCTGATCAAACTGCTCTGTGACAAACTTGGGTATGTGGCCACTGGGTTAGGGGATAGGTCAGGAAAGAAGTACCCACAAGCGTAATGTTATATTTTAGTCCATGGAAATATATACTGTTGGTCATTTGCATTAATGGATTTTCTGCAGATATACAGGAGCAGACAGGGTGTTGAATATATAGATGCCAAGAAAGAGATCTATGCTAATTGGATGAGGTAAGTGTACCATAGCCACATCCTGCTCATCTTGATCTTTTTTAGTTATTGATTTTTAGAGTTACTTTTTTTTTTAGACTAGACCTGTCTTTCCCATATTACTGATTATATCATTATTGCTTGTTCACTCTTTCCTTAAGGTATGTAAATTGTGCTCGCAATGGTGAAGAACAGAATCTTGTGGCTTTCCAGTATCAAGGAGGAATTCACTACCGCTGCTGTCAACCCATCAAACCAGGACAGGAGCTATTGGTGTGGTACGGAGAAGAGTACCCCAGAGATCACAGCCTTGAATTCAACTGCCTCTGGAACAAAAAGTCCTCCATTAATGGTTATGTCCAAATGCTGATTTTATTATTATACCCAGCATTTCTAATGACTTCACAGAGAGTTGTCAGTATATTTCCACTGCCTTTCCACTTGACCAGCACAGCCTTTCATCTTTTAACGCAGAAATTCTCTAATACCTTTTTCTTTGATGTTCCAGACTTGAACGATGGTCTGGTGCCAATCTTCTCCTGTTCCTGGTGTCAGCTTTCATATACATCACAAATTTATCTCCAAAAACACATCAGAAGAAGTCACTGCAAGGAGGATTTAATGTCCACAAAGAGGTCTAGTAGTCAGCAAACACTTTCTGCTACTCTCCAAACTGCTTCTGGACGAGCGCAGGAGGACATTGATCAGTGTTCAGATTGCGGGAAGGGTTTTAATCACCCAAGCGATTTCCAAACACACCATTGCATTGACGGAGATGAAACCCTAMAAGTACACCAGCACATTCATGTAGGAGAGAAACTGTACCAGTGCTCAGGGTGTGAAAAGAGTTTTGCTTTCCATAGTACTCTACGAATTCACCAGCTCATTCACATTGAAGAGAAGACGTATTGTTGCTCACAGTGTGGAAAGAGTTTCAGACAACAGAGCAATCTCCAAATCCACCAATGCGTTCACACRGGAATAAAACCCTATCAGTGTTCACAGTGTAAGAAGAGTTTTAGACGAAAAAGCCATYTGRAAACCCACCTGYGTGTTCACACCGGAGAGAAGCCGCATCGGTGCTCGCAGTGTGGCAAGAGCTTTGCACACCAGAGTTCTCTCCATGCACACCCATGCGTTCAGGTAAGAGAAAAACCGTATCGATGTACGCAGTGTGGGAACAGTTTTACTCAACAGAATCATCTCGAGGCACATGAGCGTATTCACACTGGAGAAAAGCCATACCACTGCTTACAGTGTGGGAAGAGTTTTACTCGACAAAGTAATCTCCAAGCACACCAGCGCATCCACACCGGAGATAAGCCATTTCACTGCTTACTGTGTGGCAAGAGATTTACCCGACAAGGCAATCTCCAAGCACACCAGCGCATTCACACMGGRGACAAGCCGTATCAATGCTCACAGTGTGGGAAAAGCTTTACTCGACAAAACCATCTCCAAACGCACCAGCTCATCCACACCGGAGACAAGCTGTATCAATGCCTAGAGTGCGGGAAGAGCTTTGCTTTCCAGCGTAATCTTGAAATCCATCGGCGCATTCATACAGAAGAAAAACCGTTTCGTTGCACACAGTGCGGAAAGAGTTTTGCCCACCAGAGCAATCTTCTAAGGCACCAACACATTCACACAGGGGAGAAGCCATATCGTTGCTCCGAGTGTGGGAAGAATTTCACTTACCACAGTAATCTACAGATACACCAGCGCATCCACACGGGAGAGAAGCCCTATCACTGCTTGCAGTGTGGGAAAAGTTTCGCTCATCATTGCGCTTTCAACGTTCACCAGCGTCTTCACACCGGAGAAAAGCCTTTTCATTGCTTACAATGCGGGAAGAACTTTACTCATCAGAGTCACCTCCGACAACATCAACTCATTCACACAGGAGAGAAGCCGCACCGCTGCTCACAGTGTGGGAAGAGTTTTAGACGCCAGAGCAACCTTCAGATACACCAGCGCATTCACACAGACGAGAAACCGCATTCCTGCTCAGAGTGCGGGAAATGCTTTACCCGAAAGAGTACTCTCCAAACACATCGGCGCACACACACCGGGGAGAAGACATATGTCTGCTTGCAGTGCGGGAAGAGCTTTCCGTATGAAAGTCACCTTCAAGTGCATAAGCGCATGCATACAGGAGAGAAGCCGTATCACTGCTTGCAGTGTGGAAAGAGTTTTGCTCATCAGAGTCATCTCCAGGCTCACCAGCGCATTCATGCCAAAGAGAAACCGCACSASTGTTCACAGTGTGGGAAGAGTTTTAGTCGAAAGGGCACTCTGCAACTACATCAGCGCATTCACACTGGAGAAAAGCCGTACCACTGCTCACAGTGTAGAAAGAGTTTTAGACGGCAGAGTCATCTCCAAATACACCAGCGCATTCACACTGGAGAGAAGCCGTATCACTGCTCAGAGTGTGGAAAGAAATTCCCACATTCAAGTACACTGAAGACGCATAAGTGTGTTAACATGGAGCCATCAGTAACTGTGGTTATATGAACACCAGAAAACTTTCAGCAGTGGTTCCTGTTTGTTCCTGCTTCTAAAGATCTTGTGACACTGATGTAGTCTTTGCTAGAAATTCTGTCTTCCTACAGCCATCTCTCCATGGAACCATCCTATTCCTACAAGACTGGCAATACGTCTGATGACAGGRAACCCAAATATTTATCTTGTGCTCATTGAACCACAGTTTTGTATATTACTAGTGTTATACTGTATTTCTCCATGAGTGGTTAATATTACTTGGACCATCTGAGCACCCTGTAAAGTTCTTTTAGGGGCCAGGGATATCTGGCCTCACTTTATGCCATAAGCCAGTGTGTGAGATAATGTTTGAACCACCTCTGACCAGTCCAWATAGTAGGGTGACGTGCAAGGTCAATAAAAAAAGAGGAATTATATAACTTTTGGGGTAAAAAAAAAATCAGGCCAACCAAAAGGTTACCCTTAAATCAGTGGGCCACGAATCATGCCAACGTAAATGAAAACTCATTTAAGAGGTAGCTAATTCAGTTTAGCATCATGCATGGGCTCACAGTTAGAGGTCTTAATAAGGCACTGCAGATGAAGAAGGTACTGTGCTAGGCTGATTTGGGAATATATACACATTTAACATAGACTGGGCTTTCTACTGTTCCTACAAGAAGACTCCATCCATCCATCTAGGAACGTCTGTAGTCCAACTAGGGGCCGTGGAGGCCAATGGTCACCACTGGAGGCCAATGGAGACCATGGTATTTATTTCCATTTAGTACGACCGTAGTAGGAGCTCCAGTCAACATTCCCATGCACATTCACACACTATAGGCAATTTGGGAATGCCAGTTAGCCTAATCTGCATGTCTTGGGACTGTGGGAGGAAACTAGAGAACGCGGAGGAAACCCACCAAGTACGTGAGAACCCTTTGCGTACAGGCCCGACACAGGAATCAAACCCAAGACATGGAGGTGCAAGGCAACAGTGCTAACCCCTTATTCACTGAGGCGCCACAGGAAGACTACAAGCCATTCATTCATGGAATAAAAAAGCTTCCTGATGGTACTTCACCATGAATTCCAAATACACAGCCATTGTCACCTTGGCTGAGGGTGCCAAATCTCTGTCCTAAAATTGTTTTGCCCAGGGTTGTTATCTTAAGGTTTTGCATTTTCAAGAATTGCTGAAGTATATACAAAATGGGCAAAATCAGTGATGGCGATAGAAAATCTATAGTAGACGTTGAGGCCAGTCATGGGCTAATCCACTCTGTCCCAGTGTGTGTGCTGACTGTGTACATAGAATTTTTTTATTGGAGACCTATACCAACTGGAACCCATTATTTAGGAAAAGTTGCACTCTAGCATCTTCGCCAGCAAATGAAACCACACATTGGGGATTGACCTCAAATAGACCCCTCACTCAATGGAATGAAATGCAAATGCCACGAACTTTATGCATGTTAGTCATATTAAACTAACATTACGTGCACAGTGGTTACGATGAGAGGCCCACTCGATTATGCTAGCAGTATATACTCACAARCATGCAGGTCGTGAGCTGTAGAGAGCTGGCCATGTGAAGTCATGCCCAGAGCACTAAGGAACACCCGTCAAGGCAACATATGTGCTATACTGAAGAGTAGCAACAGTTTGTAACTAGTTTTGGACAGGGCTGTTTGTGATATTAAACAGTTTATAGCGTGCTAAAAAGAGTACTGACTGATCTGATCCAATTGATTCTTACTGCCCCTCGTAGTTAGGAGGAATAAGATCAAACTCTGACTGGCTTCATTGTCGACAACCATTACTGTAGTGGAATGGCCATGGGAGAAAAAACTGTTGCAGGAGTGCTAGGTACACTTGAGACAAAGCCATTAATTGTATTTAAGTTACTGTTTGTGTACCTGTACAGACTATTCTTATTAAATTTGTACTGGTACTGGAATCAAGTCCGAACCATGGAAGTGCAAGGCAACAGTGCTAACCGCTAAGGCACCATGCCACCCAACAGCAAAATGTCTTCTTTTATTCAAGTGCATCAACACTTAAATTTATTTATTATATATCAACAATTATTTTTTACAATTGGTAATATATAATGGACTCTATAGTACCTGAGTCACAGTTTTTATTTTGTGAGCCGTGTATTGTTATATTTTTTTTTATGCTGCATTGTGTTGATCAGCTCTATGTTGCTGTATTTACAGTTCAAGCTGCTTTAGTCCCTCATAATCCAATTCATACATCCAAATGCAGTACACACCCACACACCCACAGTGTGACCTACAGATGTCAGTATTCTACTTCTACATTCTGAGGAACACACTTTGCTCTGTGTGGTTTATACTGTGCTGCCATAGTGCTGGTTTAAATAAAGACTCCATTGTGTGAACATTTGTGTGTGTGTGTCCAGTGTCTGGTTATATGTGCTGTATGTATGGTGTATGTACTGGATATATTAATTGTGGTCTGTTTTATAATGTTTGTGGCACTGCTTTGCTGTCTGTGTGGTTTGTATTTTAATGTTAGTTGGTGAGTTGGTTCTTCTTTTTTTTTCCTGGGGAAAAAACTTACTAGTCGCTAAAGATGATTTTCCAGGTGTGACCAAGTCGCTATGGGAGCCCTGATCCATTACCATGGTAAAACCATGGTTAGCTTTCCTCAAGGGAAACTCCATCACGAATGGCACAGGTGTATATCTTGCACCGTCCTCCTTCCCATGAGGTCCCACCTACCAAAGTTTTGAAGGCGTAACTGAAGCAGAAATTGGTTGTTCATTATCAGACATTTTTTTGCTTATGGTGTTATATTTCAGGAGACCACACACTTACTTATACCAACAATCAGTTTGGAGAGGTTAGCCCACCTAAGTTCATTCATTTGATGAAATAGCACAAAATCACCATAGGGTGGCACAATCCACTGTTTTCACCCACAGTCATCCTATAAAGCCAGAAAATTAAGAATGTAACAAAAGACAACATTTATATATTTATATATTTGTAAATATATTTTTAAAAAATCATGCACCATTTTGCAAAAGAATTGGTCAAAATGAGTTTAAGCAATAACAACCTGAAAACCAAAAAGGTGGCATTCAGGTATCTTTTTATAAACTACTCAGAAATTACAGCGCTCTCTAATCTCACTTTGGCGCGGTAACCTTGGAAATCACCATTACAATTGCCATCCCTTCCCCCCAAACACACACATGTGTATCCAACTGAAACCACTGCTTCTGATACAGTTACCATAGTGATCAGGCAGAAAATATTATTTCCTTTGAGCGTTAAAAGAGTGCGTGTGTTTAACTGAGTGATGGGGACGTGACAACTCAACATGTCCACACTCTTTAATCAAGTCATGGCATTTGACTCTTCCACAAACTTCAGAGCTCACTATAGAATGGATCTTAAAACCAGGCATATGAGCACAAATTGTGCTAGAAACTAAAATCACTGTGATATCGTAAGCACTTTACCAACTACTCAAGTGTCAATACACTGAATCAGACACAAGAATGTCGCAGGACAAGCATTCACTAAGGGAAATTTAGCAGAGCTAACGATTTTTAATTGCCTGTGTTTAGAAGGTAGGAGAAAACCAGAGAACCCTGAAGAATCCCACACAGATGGAAACCCCAGGYTCCTGGATCAAGCCCCTAAATCCCTAGAGCTATAAAATTGCAATATCGTGGCTCTTGTGTCAGCATAGCAGTTTCCCAAATGCTTATTTTCCAAACTGTAAATGTTACAAAGAACAATTGCATGTTGTTTAAAAAGAACTATTAAACTGCAAATTTGATGTATTATTTTTTATCAAAAAGAAGAAAAAAAAACTACAGAAGAACTGTTCTCTAAAATGTTTAGCAAATCCTAGCAGCATGACTCTACACTTAAAGGGTAAAAAAAACTGTTTCCTGCTAGGAAGGATTCCAAGTAGAGCAGTTTCTTGGAAGCTAAGTGCCCTTAATTATTCCRTGAACACTTAATGGTGATATTTTTAAAAGTACCTAAGAACATTTATCCCATTTAAAAAAAAAGAAGAAAAAAAATCGGCTACAGCACATATTATTGATTTGATTTGATTTTGACGTTTTACGGTTGTTGTTTTCTACTGCTCCTGTGATATCAATTATACACCAGCAAACTGGTGATTGGGTCATGGGCCCAATGAAAAGTCGCCAAAACGTCAACGCTGGCTATGATAGAAAGGTATCAGAACCCCCAGCGCACCATAACCTGCCTAGCCCAAGGTTCTCTAAATTCCCTAAATCTCAGTGCAACCGAGTGTGCGCCAGACAAACAAATCCAATCCATGGAGGCCACACCCTGCAACCTACAGCACCCCAGACACCACAGCCCACCCCCCAGAGGTCTTGTGGAAGGGACCAGAGCTGCCCCAGTGGCATGAGGGAGACCTAAACAATATTGTGCTTACTGTATTATGTTTTAATGTTCTTATAAACCTTCTTTTATAATTACATGGTTTTTTTTCCAGTTTCTTCTGCAAATCCTAATTTCTCTTTTAACAGCTTTCATATGCAAATGATCATTAATTACATATAGTAAATATAAAAAACAACCCATGATGACTATCTGGCGATTCCTTGCGACTTTGTAAACGTCTTATATACAAGAATGCCACAGTCCTTGGTATTCTCAAATCTGATCACTCAGATGTGCAACACAGATTAAACAAATATTATTTTGGTGCAACAGTACATCTAAGACAGTAGTTCCTGCTGTATTGAATTATACTGTAGGTTAACAAGCAGGTTAAGATGTAAAGTTTAATGCTTTATACAATCTAAGACTAATACATTTACATTTAGAGATTTGGCAGACTTACCAAAGAATAATAATAATAATAATAATAATAATAATAATAACTAATAATGAAGATTATAAATAGTAATGACTAATAATGATCATGTTTAACAATAAAAATGTATAATTGATTTATGGAGATTTTTTTGTTAGGAGATTAATATTTATGATCTCAGGTGTTGTYGCTTTGCAACAGTCAGTGTCTTAGAACAGGGAAACTGTTCAAGGCAGAAGTTTACTCTGTCTGGTTTTTTGTTTAAATGACAAAAAAAAAAAATTTTTGAGAGAGAGAGACACACAAAAGCACATACTGGTGAGGGAAGAACTGTTTATTGTTGTTCTAAACCAATTCAGTATAGGAGTTATCTCCATAACATTCCACAACATTAAATGTTAACTATAATTTGTTCAAATGCATGACATGTTTTTCATTGATAAATTCCACATCATACTTGCTGATAAACTCCTCTGGATTAAGACTTTACTTGTTCATTCTCTAAAGCACTTATCCAGTACAGGGTCAGAGGAAGCCTGTGGAGCTTATCTCAGGGGACATGGGGTTCACCCTGGACTAGGTRCCAATCCATCACAGGGCATACACTCACTCTCACATTACCAAATGAACTATAAGTTTGAGGCAATTTGGAAGCATCAATTAGCCTCATCTGTATGTCTTTGGACGGATGGAGGAAACCCACCAAGTATAGAGGGAATATGCAAACCCCACAGAGATGCCGTAAGGCAGGATTCGAACCCCTGTTTGTGTAGGTGCAAGGCACGAGTTGTTACCATGCCACCCTCCAGACTGTACTGTTATACAAGCTTGAATGATTTCTATATACCTACACTACCTGTCTGTGTGTTGTGTGTAGATCCGTACACAATCATGTTCACAGAATTGTCTTGATCATTTAAATATTTCATTCAATATGAAAATGAATCAATGATCGTATCTTTTCTCTTTCCATTCCCTTGGCATCGCTGTCCACAGCGAGCATTCCTTCATTCCTGCACCATACCCACAAATTCTCTTACACGGTCATTGAAAAACTTTAAATAAGACGCAGCATGTACAAGTGGGTGGAGCCAATATGAAGAGCCGGCTTGGGTTTGTGGCGCCTTCACGTGTATCCGGACCAGTGAGAGTTCCTGTGACCAGACATGTGCTCGTGAACTGTTTGCTTAAATTCAACAAACTCTCAAAAGAAAGTGAGGGATCGTGAGAGATAAGGTTGAGGAATCTACACTTCTACCCTGACCGATGAATAAAGAAAAGTAATGAAGGTTATGGTGTATACAGCGACTGTTAGTGTTAGGGGTGTGGATCTTTACAAGGTGTTTAAAGTCATCACATAGCATTCAGCCACCTTCTAATGGACTTCCTGAAGAAATGAAGTGCAGTCTGTCTCACTTTCGTTTTGATTGTTAACCCTGTAACCTTGGAATATATTGTATATCACAACTGCCTTCCCTTCCCCCAGCCATTCACACACCCTCCAACAAGCATATTCCAAACCAGTCCAAACCAGTATGTCATAAAACATCACACCTCACACACACACCCACCCACCCACACACGCACAGTCCCAATGAGGCCACTTTAACTGCTTCTGATATGGTTGCCATAGAGATAAGGCACCAGAGATCAAAAAGAATAGTTCCTAATGGCCTGGGTGTGTGCAGTCATAGACTAGTTTAAAGCTTTTTAGAGACATGCCTGTTTGTGGCATTTTCAAACTCTTTACACAATATGTCTTTTACAATTTACAATTATTACATTAAAACATTGTTTTTGTCATGGGACATGCATGAAACCGGTTAGTTCCTGTTCATAGCTTGTCACTGCTTGTACAATCCTCTGTCCTGAAGACCTTCYAATTGCGAAAAGATTCACTGACTGTTACAAGGTTCTGGCACTGGAGACTCCTTCCTTAAATGTTACATGAATGCATTCTATGAAAAATGAAAAATTCACTGCGTTTATGTATAATTATCCATTTGATTTTGCACCACTTCATTCTTGAACAGCAGTTCTGACAGACGTGTCGTTCAAATTACAGCTTTATCTTCCCCATCTTGCAATGTGTAAGGTAAGAAGTAAGAAAACAACAACAACACAAAAGAGCATGTCTTTTGTTTGCTCTTTCAGAACACTTAAAGCTAATAAAATGCTATTTTTGGTGCAGGTTTACAGTTATAGGCCTGAGGGGCTGCTGATTCTGTTCTGCTGTAGTGAACTGTAAACATTCATGCAAGATCCTAGACTGAACAACAATAGCGAGTAGCTTAGCAACAAGCTAGCCAGTCAACAACAGTGAGGAGCTTAGCAACAAGTTAGCCAACAAACAATGCCCATGCTTGAGTGGTCCAATATAGTCCTCCAAAATAATCTTTTGGTCAATGAAGCCAAAATCAGCTTCCATCACTCAGGGTTTTTTCCATTCGATGGAAGTCAAGGCAAATTGCTTTTCTCATTTGGAACTGAAAAAAATAAATAAGTGTTTTTTTTTCATTTTTCATTCATTTTTACAGTGACAGCTCCCCCACTCCTGTAGCTTTCTTCAAATTCTCGCTCCTTTCAAGCTTCAGTATTCACTTCCCCTGACTGATTAATTGTAGTATTATAAATCAGTTCTTTCTGACTGAGTAATCCGATTGGACATGATGTATTCCATGAGTGGTGATAAAAGACAGTAACACCACTGGGATGTTTAACGATATATACAGTACAGTGCAAAAGTCTTAGGCGCCATATTATCTGTAGTATAAATTTTGTTATATAAGTTTATTATGTCTGCATTATTATGTACGAGACCATTCCCTACAGATTCACTACAATTAATGAATAAATAACATTACAGAAAAAAACATTTGCATGCCTGTATAGAAAGAGGCATATTACATGACAGACCCGTCTCTAGCATGTTCACAGTTGTATCACTCCATGTCAACTGTGTTCTATTAATTGTTAATTACACTAACTGTCAATAGTAGCATGGGTGAGAGTAGGTCTGTACGGTCCGCAGAACGGAGGAGAGAGCAGCTGCCTGCCAAAATCCACATTCAAAAATCAGTCATAGAAGCACTTTCAGCAAGAATATGATGACATTATGTCAACTTAAACAACGCTGTAATAACTGCTTCTATGTCATTCTGAATTGCCAGTTCTTATGCTTTCTGGCTGCTGTTTTGGTCACTTTTGAATGCTGGCTGTGATTTCACCCTAGTGGTAGCATGAGACGGAGACTACAACCCACACAAGTGGCTCAGGTAGTGCACCTGATGCATCAATCACCTAGTGCATCAATGCGAGCTGTAGCAAGAAGGTTTGCTGTGTCTGTCAGCGTAGTGTCCAGAGCATGGAGACGCTACCAGGAGACAGGCCAGTACATCCGGAGACGTGGAGGAGGCCGTAGGAGGGCAACAACCTAGCAGCAGGACCGCTACCTCTGCCTTTGTGCAAGGAGGATCGGGAAGAGCACTGCGAGAGCCCTGCAAAATGACCTCCAGCAGGCCAAAAAATTGGAAAGGGGTCTGCTCAAACGGTCAGAAATAGACTCCATGAGGGTGGTATGAGGGCCTGACGTCCACAAGTGGGGTTGTGCTTACAGCCCAACACTGTGCAGGACGTTTGGCATTTGTCAGAGAACACCAAGATTGGCAAATTCGCCACTGGCACCCTGTACTTTTCACAGATGAAAGCAGGTTCACACTGAGCACATGTGACAGACATGACAGAGTCTGGAGACACCCTGGAGAACGTTCTGCTGCCTGCAACATCCTCCAGCATGACCGGTTTGGTTTGGCAGTGGGGCAGTAGTGGTGTGGGGTGACATTTCCTCACAGCCAACCATGTGCTCGCCAGAGGTAGCCTGACTGCCATTAGGTACCGAGATGAGTACCGAGATGAGATCCTCAGACCCCTTGTGAGACCATATGCCGGTGTGGTTAGCCTTGGGTTCCTCCTAGTGCAAGATAATGCTAGACCTCATGTGGCTGGAGTGTGTCAGCAGTTCCTGCAAGACAAAGGCATTGATGCTATGGACTGGCCCGCCCTTACCCCAGAACTGAATCCAATTGAGCAAATCTGGGACATCATGTTTCGCACCATAGACCAACGCCACATTGCACCACAGACTGTCCAGGAGTTGGCGGATGCTTTAGTCCAAGTCCGGGAGGAGATCCCTCAGGAGCCCATCCGTCACCTCATCAGGAGCATGCCCATGCGGTGTAGCGAGGTCATACAGGCACGTGGAGGCCACACACACTACTGAGCCTCATTTTGACTTGTTTTAAGGACATTACACCAAAGTTGGATCAGGCTGTAGTGTGTTTTTCCACTTCACTTTTGAGTGTGGCTCCAAATCCAGACCTCCATGGGTTAATAAATTTGATTTCCAATTGTCATTTTTTTGTGTGATTTTGTTGTCAGCCCATTCAACTATGAAAACAACAAAGTATTTAATGACAATATTTAATTCATTCAGATCTAGGATGTGTTATTTTAGTGTTCCCTTTTTTTTTTAAGCAGTTTATACAGTATATTTTTTTCTATATATATAGCTTTTTCAGAGCTTTAATAGAAGGTACAAAGTTACAGAGTAACAACTACTCTAAAACTAAAACATCTATAAATTAATTAAAAAGTAGAGAACTTTACTGTTAAGTTAAATTAAACTCGAAGATTAATTAATGAGTTGCTTGATCTCTGCGTGCTTCGATGAGCAGTCAAACATACAAGTTTTTATATGTTTGTTCAAACACCCTGGTGTCATGTACATCTGTTACTTCAAAGAACATTTTATCATGTCCTGGTGAAATCCGGGAGAACAAAGAGTGGAAGTTGTATAAATGTCTGACTGGAGACGAACCAGGAAGTGTTGGCACAAAAGAGGGGGGGGGGG
>QMIH01001990.1:57241-75041 GCA_003987875.1 Clarias batrachus
CTGTGAATAAAGCGACCTTATATTTCGTACTTCTGCGTCTGGGGGGGGGGGGAGAAAGAGAGAGAGAGAGAGTGAATGAATGAAATAGGGAATGTGGGAGAATTAGCATGTTAATATAAGAACAAAGAGGAAGACAAGACATAAATATATATGTATGTCGACAATGTGCCTGGCCATGTAGACCAAAGGCCACTCTATAAACAGGAAAAGGAACTGGGAGGTGAAGACTACCCCAAGTCGAAAATTGAAAATTGCGAGTTTTTTTTTTTAATGGTTTTTCCATCTGTAGGTAAGGAATTACAACTCGCAAGTTCATGTTGAACAGAATGGCAGATGGTCAATTAAAACTAAGGCTATAATAAAGAGATGAAAAAAATGATAAATTAGTAAGCGCCCAAGCACTACGCTGAATCCACATGAATGGAATGATGTGTAGCCATAGCCTACTGTAGCCTCCCACTCCAGCATGTGCTGTTTCATGTCTCATTTGTTCACTACTTGTGTGTGCACATTTTGTATCTGAAAGAGAGACAGACAAGCAGAGAAAGAGAGAGTGATACATTTTGGCTTGTGAGACACACATGCTGTGGAACATGAACTTGAACTTGACATTGTGAGTCTTTGACAGACTTTTTTTTTTGGTTTTGGTTTTGTTGAATGTTTTTAAATGGGCTTAAAATGCATGGACTGAATAAACACAATTGCAAAGTTGTAAAACTATAAATCCATCTGTCTCCGGAGTCTTCCTCCAAACACACACAGATGTTCCCCGGTTTCCTTCCACAGTCCAAAGATTGGGTTAATTGAGTGTGTGCGTGCCCTGCGATGGATTGGCAACCTACATAGAACCTTATGATGATCTGGTAATCAAATGAAGACATCATTAGCTCACAGTATGACATGGAAGTTGATGATGGCGATGTCTGCTGTTACAATAGTTGAGGAACACCTGTGATGTTTTTTTTAATTCAAGTCTTTAACCAAATTTTTTACCAAATTAAACAGGTTCCCTCCAATTCCCAGCATGTGCTTCACAGAGAATGTGCATACTCATATTGGTTGAGAGGATTTTTGGCTTGATGTATTTCCAAAAACTAGATGCTTTGTGGCAAGCGTTGAGTTTGTCTGCAGGTGTTCCTCATGGTATAAAGGGTGGCATTTGACTAACGTCTCCAGTGAGCATCTCTTATCGTTCGCTGAGTCCCATTTTCTAACTTACACTAGCCTGATACCTCTAAACCTATCTTCACCTGAATAGTTCTTCTGTCGAAAAACTCTTTAACCCAATTAAGCAGGTTCCCTCCCGATTCGCATCATGTGCATTTGGTTCAGGAATCCCTCTTTCCACCTAATGAAGATATGGTAACCATATTAAGATCTATTTTTTCTTCATCTTCTTTGTTGTTTAACATTAGTTGGAATCCAGTAAGTTGGTTACATTCCCCGTCCTTTAAAGCTGACTTTCCTGTCTAGTATTTCTCAAAATCAACATTTAATGCTTCCTTCCCAGATGAGTGACTCCCCATTCTAAAAGACTTTTAACATTGCCTCATACTCTCCCTAGTTCTTGGAGCTGTGCCACAATATCTAGCTTCTCCTGCATACTTTATATGCACGCAGTATGACATAAAGTTGATGATGACCCTGCCTTCTCTTAAGGAATGCCTGTGATGGGAACTACCTGTGCCATCACCGGCCAAGTGCAAACATTGGCCACTGCTGTTTACCCAGGGCTCCACCCATGTACATCCTCCTATGATGATCATATAATCAAATTTTCAGATATATTATTTCCTTATTGTCATACAGTATGACATGACAGTAGTTGATAATGATGCTGCCAACTGTTACATACAGTGAGGAATGCCTATAGTGATGGAACTACTTGTACAAACATGAGCCCTTGCAAAAAATTAATTTTAGTTTAAGAAATGTACACAGGAGCATCTGTGGAAGTTCTGAATGTGAATACTAAGCGACTGGAGTGCTCGGTCAACTTGCGGACGCTCCTCAAACTGCTCCAATGTTTAAGCCGATATACATCAAAAGAACCAGTCATAAATGGTCTCCAACATTTTTTGCACCACAAACCGGTTTTATGCAAGACAATTTTCCATGTCACACGCTCGAAACAAAGCATAATTAAGTGCATGATATATACAACATACCATAACACAGAATCCATGGGAGCTCTGAGCTTGTTTTCCTGTAGTAGTGATGGTACTGATCTGGGCCTGGTGGTTTGGGACCACTGCTGTTGAGTATTCATGAGGTCAGGCACTGATGTTGGATGAGAAGGCCTGGCTAGCTATCTTCCATTCCAGTTCATTGCAAAGGTGCTCGATTGGAGTTGAGGTCACAGGGCTCTGTGTTCAGGCCAGTCAAGTTATTCCCCACCAAACTCAATTTAATTCAAATCAATTTTATTTGTAATGCCTTTTAACAATGGCCACTGTCGCAAAGCAGCTTTACATTTAAATGTGTATGAAATGGGAGAAAATGTATATGAATCAAAATGATCAGATTATCCCTGATGAGCAAGCCGAGGGCGACGGTGGCCTGTATCCAGACGAATATACAGCCAAATGGCTCTGGTACTCTAGAACCCTTTTGTTTACCCAGGAGAATACAAACGCATTTCCTATCTCCTATCTGTCTCCAGGTCTCTGTCTGACTGACATATTAATGACTGGTTCTTTTGATGTTCGGGACATAGCACCAACCCATTGCTTTTTTGCTAAGAATAAACAGATCTTCAGACATCATGCCTGTGTGTTTGTGTTTATCTCTCCCGGTTGATCGGGCCCTGACCGGTAAGTGTATCAAGGTGTGGCGGACACAACAAGTAATAACGCTTCTTCTCTCAATGCCGCTTAAACCTTATTTCGACGCTCAACTTCTTTTTACACGTAACAGATGGTGATAGGAAGAAACCTTGAGAGGAACCAGACTCAACAAGGAACCCGTCCTCATTTGGGTGATAACGGATAGCAGGGACTTTTGTGCAGCTTGTTTATGCCGAACTCATGAAACCGTGTCTTTATAGTCCTTGCTTTGTGCAATGGGGCTACAGTCATGTGGGAATTAAAAAAGGGCCTTCCCCAAACTGTTGCCACTAAGTTTAGTGAAGCCATAGCATTGTCCATGAATGTCTTGGTACAGTGTGCTGAAGCATTAGGGTTGACCTTCAGTGGGGATAATGGTCCTGATTGAAACTGGGTAACTGACAGGTTTTGGGCAAATCATTTTTGCCCATACAATGTGTATGCTATAAATGTGTGTGTGTGTGTGTGTGTGTGTGTGTTCCGGTGTTGTGCTGCGCTGATCCGGTCCCCCGCGCCCCCTCCCGCCGTGTGGAGTTGGAGGAGAGGAGAAGAAAAAAGGAACAGAGTGGGGAAAGGGAAGGCTCGCGTGTGACGTCACGCGACGTCAGGCTCGGTAGAAGGGGGGGAGCGGGGCGCGCGGACGGGCGGAATGGCGACGCGGTGCTGCAGCGCGAGGTGTTCGGCGGAACGGAAAGGGTTCCGGCGCGAGCTCGACTCCTGGCGGCACAAACTCATCCACTGCGTCGGTAAGAGGAAGAGCTGCACCGGGTACACACGGAAGCACGTAAACCGCGCAGCGTGCCGGTATTTGTGTTTTTTTGTTTTTTAATACGGAAAGCGGCGGCGTTGCCGCGGAGCGCGAATTACATCAGCGGCGGATTAACGCTTTTTTCCCTTCTTCTTCTGCTGCTGCTGCTTGTTGTTGTTAATGAGCTCGAGTGCTAACAGGCTAACAGGCTAACGGGCTTGGCTAATAATAACGGGTAACCCGAACACGACCGTTTATTTAAGCGTTAGAAATCATTGAGTCCGGTTCGACTTCAGCGACAAGTAATAATACTGAAGCTGTAACGCGTTGTTAAAGCGTAATAACAATCACAGGCGGCTAATGCTAGAATAGCATAGCATAGCGGCGGCTAGCTAACAAATAAAGGCCGCAGCTAGCTCCGGTTGTGTGTGTGTGTGTGTGTGTGTGTGTGTGGTCCGTGTGTGTGTTAGCCTGCTAGCTAGCTAGCATAACCGCTAATTAGTTTTCTTTAGCATAACCGGCATTGTAGATTGCTTCGGATTAGCGTTAGTTAGCATTAGCATTAGCTGTCCAGTGCTGGCTCCATTTTCTTTTGTCCCTCGGCTTTTGATCTTCTGACTGAACAAATTGCATTTAAGTCGTTCCTAGAACGAAAGGAATTTAAGCACGGCTTTTTTCAGAGTTATGAATAAAAGAAGTTCTGGATGTGAAGTGTTTTTAAACATTAAACATAAACAAGAGTGACACCATTGGGAATATTTTATATATATATATATGTTCAATTTCCCTTTTCTTTGCATTGCTCAGTTATGCTAACGTTATTACAGCAGGCTAAATGCTCAGCTCTATACAGTTTAATATTAACTTCTGTAATGAGTAGCAGAAATTAATCTCCATGCATTCATCTAAAACTTTAGCCGTGTGTGTGTGTGTGTGTGTGTGTGTGTACATGTGTACGTGTGTCTATGTTAATGCCTGAAGGCAGTGTGTTATGTCATGTTTCTGTTTTTATTAGGAAAATCTCTACGCTTCATAAAGCACAGGTGTACAACTTTAAAACCTTAACGCACAGTTTAGTTTACTGCAGCATCTTCTTCCAAGCATCACTGGGTTTTTCTATAAGTTTAATATTTCACACTTTAATCTAAAAGATCTATATTTAAAATGCTTCAAAGGGCGATGACACACACACACTCACAATGCGACATTGTTTTAAATAAATACATTAAAAAGTAGGAGTTGTTTTAACAAAATATTTGGGCAGATGTGCCTAATAAAAATAAATAAAAGGAAATGGAAATCTTTCCTAAAAATCTTTTATGGTTTTATGGTGTATTTAATTTTTTTGTGTGTGTGTGTGTTTTGTGTGGTTATTACAATCTGATATGAAGTGAATGTGAAGAAAGAAACAGACAAGCAAATTTAAAAGAAAAGTAGATTGTTTGCTTTATTGTATTTTTAGTATTGTTGTATTCTTCTGTCTTCAATAGCCATGATGTACGATAAAGTTACAAGGTTGCTACAAGGTTATGCCGAAGAGAGTAGAACATTTTGAAGTGTGTTTAAGAAAAAAAAAGATGATGTAGATGGATTTTCAACTAAATAGTTTTGAAAACTAAAACTGAATATCCATCTGAAAAACTATTTAGTTGAATATCCATCTACATCCTTATTTTTTGAAAGAAAAAAAAAAGTCAACAATGAGGTAATTCTCTGGTCTCTGGCCTCGAAATCCAAATCACCCAGAGGTGTTATCACACTTTAGTAATGGATCATTTTCGTGTCATGCTATTTTTTATGTCATGCTATTAGCACATCACAGGCGTTCCTCAACAGATGTAACGGGAATCAGCGTAGTCAGTGAAACAGGAGTCGTGTGTCACAGCCGGTCCTCACCGAATGTAACAGTAGGCAGCGCAGGCAACAGGCAGAATTAAAGGCTAACGAAACACTGGAGCAGTGAGCTGACCGCACACTATGTTCGCAGGTGTCAGGACCTGCTACCGCCAGGTGAACTTAACTATCTGTACTTTACTTGAGTAGTTTATTCTCTTTGATACTTCTTACTTTTACTTCACGACACACTACAGCAAATGTCTGTACTTTCTATTTAACCATACGTCCGCATCACGTCGCGTTACATATCGACAGCGGTGTGCCGTATTCGGAACAGGAATTTTGCCATCGCGTAATTGTGTGAATTGCTTTTCTTTTAAGAAGCGCCTTATAACGTAACAGGCATTCGTAATCAGAAGCAGAGTGGGTCGTAGACAGCGATGAAAATATTAGCATGTTCGCAGATGTGTAGCACAGAGAGGGAGTAAATGTTTTATTATAATAAAGGCTGCTATGGGGCTAATACAGGCCCTGTACTTCTATTTAATATGCAAGTAAATTTGAAGTAAATGGAAGACTTGTACTTGGGTAATATTTGCCCAATGTAATCTCTACCTTTACTTAAGTACAGGATTTGTGTACTTTGCCCACCTCTGGTGTTTACCAAAGAACATTAAATGCTAAAAAGAAAAAGGTTTTGTGTCCAATTCTCCCTTCTTAAGGCCAATTTAGATTGGATTTGATTATTTTAGGGACTTCTGCAATGGATGTTTCTCATCTGAAAGGGCAAAAAGGAGCTTGAGTACAGAAGAGATGCTGTTATTTATTTCAGTTCGAGAAGAAGCAAAGTTTTGGCTACAGTTTAAATACATGATAAAACAATAATCACAAATCATATCTGCATCCGTTTTTTCTTTTTTCAGCTTAGGAAGTGTTTAACATTTGCATGCTACAAGACTAAATACAGGAAAATAGTATTTAGGGGAAGAAAAAAAATCTGTGTAGAAAACCATTATAGAATTTGGTGAAAATCCAAATGTGATCGAGCATGTGATTTTTCTCCGAGGAGGACATCGAAAAACGGCTGATCTGGGTGGAAATGAAATCACGGAGGGAGGGGCTGGGGTAAAATAGGAGATAACCCTAGGACTACTCTCTCTGTGCATTCACACTCATTAAAAATTCAGGGATTAGTGTTGCGCCGCTTGTATGTGTTACTTGTTAGTTATTTCTAAAAATATCTTCACCTACATGACAGGTTGTTTTATACCTTCAGAAGAGACTAAGACAAATCGTGCACGGTACCAAGAACACCAAGAATTCAGTCGTGCTGCTTGTAAAACACGTAGAATGTCAAATCTTTGCTACAAGCTACGAAACCCAGGCTTACACATAAACCTGTAATAACGACACGATGTGGTGCTGGAGGGTGAAATATTATTACTGGCTTACTTTGTTTTATTAGATTATAATCTGTGAGAGATATACATGTAAAAAAAAAAAAAAAAAGGCAAGTCTTGTAAAATATGTATTTTGTAGATTCATGAACGACGTGATCGTCGGATGTGCTCTAGATTCATGAACGTGCCGAAAACGTTTCTGCTTTAGGTCACACAAAAAATCAAATCAAATTTATTTTTAAGTTGACCAAAGTGTGTAATCCTAAACTAGCTGAAGAAACAGACAATGATAAGAAAAGAAAAAATACAACAATAAAAAAGTCCACAATCATTGTATAAAAGGAGCAAATAAAACAGTGAAACAATAAATAAATTAAAAACAAATAAATAAATTAAAAAGTGGTATTAACTCTTTTACGTATGTATATAACGCGCAAACACCAAACGTACAGCATCATATTGATGGACACACCACGTCTACTGTGGATTTTTTTTCCCCTTTCTATTTTGATTCCTGACTAATTGTTACCGTGGTTACACTTAGCTTGCTAATTGACAATGTGTGTCTGTAACTTGACTGTTAGTTCCAGGTAATATCTGAACATTTTTTTTGTCTCCAAATGGTACAATATGGAGGAGGAGTGGTCATTTTATATCCCTCTTTATTGTAATTTACATATATGTGTGTGTGCGTTTCAGGGTTTGAAAGTATACTGGAAGGAATCTATGGGCCGAGGCTGTTGCAGGATCTCAGCATATTCGACAGTGAGTTTTATTCTTTACGTATCGAACGTTACCTATTATACTATACGCATTAGACACGAGAGCTCTGTTTGTCCAATTTGTCTTGTTTCTAATGGCCTCGTCTGCTTCCCGGGCTCGGCGTTCTCTTGCTGCTCCTCTTAAAGGCTGTTAAATGACTCGAGTCGAGTTCATCGGATGAAGAACTGAAAACCTAGACCTAAAGAGCACTTATAGAACTTATAATCGCTGGAGTTTGATGCTGTTCCTGTTAAAACGCATATATAGAAGTAAGAAAAAAATAAGAGTTTTTAGTTGTAAACCAGAGCATTTAATTATTATGTCTTTCTCAGATTCTGTAGATCTGTAGGTCTCCCCCTCCCCCTCCCCACACACTAATGAGTTAGTGGTCAGACTTTTGTTTTTCTGCTCTGCTCTGTCTCCTTCCTGTTACACCCTTTTCCTCGTGTGATGGAGACTTGAGGAGTTTTTTTTTTTTTTACTGTAAAGTGACAAACGTTGCTGAAATGCAAACAAACAAATAGCAGTTGTACTTAGGGGAGAAGAGTCTCTCTCCTTTGCTATTTTTAACATCGGCAAGTGTCTCTCTGTGGGTGTGTGTTTGCTTCTCAGATTGTGAGCCTGAAGCGACTGCTGATTGGTCGACAGATGCGCGCTGCTCCTTCTGTAACTTACAGCTCGAAAAAATCAGTGTAAGTGTCTAGTAAATGTCACGCAAGCACTGGTGTGTATTCCTTCCTGTATTAGCACGGTGTCTAGTCTGTAACGGAGGTGGCTGTGAGTGTGTTAATCGTTTTTTTTGTTTATTTAGTTGAGTGAATTCTATATCTGTCTTTTTTTGGGGGGGGAACAGGACCACTTGCCTGACTCGCCCCCCCATGCCGAAACCCCCCCTCAGGGCATCAACACCTCAGACACACTTCAGTGCCAAGCAGACCAATTTCTGCATGCAGTCTTACACAAGAAAGGTAACACACACACACACATACACTTTTCAGATTTCTGATACACGAACACTACAGTACCCCTCAAAATTGCTTGCTTGCCTGATTTCGAGATGAAATACATAGGATGCAGAGGGAATGGCTAATTTGTCAAATAGGCAAGAATAACGTAGAACATACTAAGTGTTGCAGTGTGATGGCAATCACGCCTCCCTTGTCGATTGGCGAGGAAGAGAGAGAGAGGGAGCGAGAGAGAACGGGACACCCCTCAGGTTGAACAAGATTAACTATAATAACAATGGTTGGGTGAAAAAATCCCCACCGAAGCTCTCGGTACAGAACATGTGCAAGTCAAAAGCAGGTATTTTGTGTCCATTTGCAGCCACAGCAGGGATTAAGCTTGAACATGACTGCCAGCTCTCGCTCTTCTCGTCTGAAGCTTGACAACTGACATCTTTTTAATAGCAGACATAAAAATAACTTGAGTTGCTCGAGTTGTCATGGCGATGAAATAATAATATCTCCATGCCCTTGATGTCACAGACTCTTGGCTCAAGACTAGCAATTTTTTTTTTGTAGTGTTGCAGTCAGTTTTGTCGCCAGAGAACCGCCTCTTCTGCAGTGTGAATGCACGGAGCGGTTCGAGATCACGTCGGACCTCCAGAAGCCGCGCCGGCTCCTTGTCACTGGAGGAGAGCTTAGTGCTTTGGTGATGGCGATGATCTCGTGACATGTTTAAAATTAGAACAAGGCACCTACTCGTAGCACAAGCCATCTGAGTCTCAGACAGATCCACATACCATTGGATAAGAGGTAAAATGTGTGGAGCAACAAGGAGCGAACAGATAGAAAGATCTCAGTATAGTTTCTATAAGGCTCAGGACCATTCATTTGGAGATTTACACAAAATGTGTGGAATTATCTCCAAACGAAACCAGGTCTTCTCCACGGCCACTTGTATGTCCAAGTCCGTCTGAAAGACGCCTTTATTCAGGCCTCTCCAGGGCCACTCGTACGTCCAGGTCCCTCTCCAGGGCCACTCGTACGTCCAGGTCCCTCTCCCGGCCCCTCGTACGTCCAGGACCCTCTCCAGGGCCACTCGTACGTCCAGGTCCCTCTCCCGGGCCACTCGTACGTCCAGGACCCTCTCCCGGGCCACTCGTACGTCCAGGACCCTCTCCCGGGCCACTCGTACGTCCAGGACCCTCTCCCGGGCCACTCGTACGTCCAGGTCCCTCTCCCGGGCCACTCGTACGTCCAGGACCCTCTCCCGGGCCACTCGTACGTCCAGGTCCCTCTCCCGGGCCACTCGTACGTCCAGGTCCCTCTCCCGGGCCACTCGTACGTCCAGGTCCCTCTCCCGGGCCACTCGTACGTCCAGGTCCCTCTCCATGGCCACCACTCACTCACATGTCCATGTATACATCCAGGTTCTTCTCCAGGGCCACTCGTATGTCAAGGTCCTCCAGTGCCACTTGTATATCCAGGTCTTTCTCAGAATCACTCATGTATCTAGGGCCATTTGTGTATGCAGGTCCTTCATCAGGGTCACTTGTACATCCAGGTCCTTTTCCAGGGCTCACATGTCTGTGGTTACTTATATGTCCCGGTCCTTCTCCAGGGCCACTCACTCAGATGTCCATGGTCACTCATACGTGCCAGTGAAATAGGACGGGTGTGTAAACTTTTCACACAGTGGCATCCTTCATGATAGGAGTGTGAATGGTGTTTAGTTTGTTTAAAAATAACTTCCATGTCCAGGGCCACTCGTATGTTCAGGCCCACTCGTATGTCAGGGTCTTTTCTCAGGATCACTTGTATGTCAAGGTCCTTCATCAGGGTCACTCATGTGTCAGGGTCCTTCCTCAGGATCACTCATGTGTCAGGGTCCTTCCTCAGGATCACTCATGTGTCAGGGTCCTTCCTCAGGATCACTCATATGTCAGGGTCCTTCCTCAGGGTCACTCATATGTCAGGGTCCTTCTCTAGGAGAGACCAAAGCACTGCATTTGGTGTGTGATAGCGAATACTAGCAAAAGCTCCTCAGCCCTCAGCACTTGCTGTTTTGAAAAGAAAGTACAGTATTTCCAATGTGGTACACACTACGCTTGATTCTCAGGGTCCGAGAGTCACTTAGGACAAGGACCAGGATCAGTAAAGTGACCATGGGGACTGGGTTTTCTGAGTGAACATGAGAAAGGACCAAGGCCCTGAGTTGGCAGTAGGGAAGAGACTTCTGGAAAATCTAAGAATCTCCAAGTGACTTTGGGAAATGACAGATTGAATGATATTGACAAAATACTCGAGTGTGCCTGTGACCGACACCCCCAAAGGGGTGACAACATGGAGTACAGCATGAAGGTTCACTAACTGCATCTGTCAAGGTCTTAATTTAATTGAATGAAACCTCCAGGTTTGTTTTTACACTCGTGGACAGAATGCACTAAGAAAGGGCAACTTTCTTTTTTTAATCTTGCCTTCTGGTGAGGATACAGGGTGTTACAGTACGCATACAGTTTGTGAAATTCCTGTTAATCAGCATACTCGAGCTGACATTCTGTCCTATTTTACCCAGAATTCCCTGAGAGCTGCGACCCCATTATTCCGTTGGCTGCGCAGGAGTTGATGAGGAAGATGATTCGCCAGTTCGCCGCTGAATATGCGCATAAAATTCAAACAGCAGAAAACCAGAACGCCATCACACAAACGGAGCCAGACGGACCGCTGGACCTGACGCTCAGCCGCAACACGCAGTGCGCACAACAAGGTGACCGGCAAGCTCACATAAACGCAGACGCATTTCTTTGTACAGTTTAAACGGCACGTCTCTCCATCTTTATGTGCCGTGTATACTGCATGTGCGACTACGCACATGTGACGAGGTTAAGTTTCAGGTCATCTTTTCTGATTAGTGTTTGCTGTTCTTGCACGCGTGTCTTAATAATGATGTTCTCTTGTCTCAGCAGATGGCGTTCTCGACCTCTCAAAGAAAAACACGACGTCTCTGAACACGCTCGTGCAGCAAAGACTATCAGGGTGAGTCAACTAACGCTAACAGATGTTCAACTGTTTGGGTGTGCGAGTGTGTCGTAGTGCTATGATTATGCCTTTTAAACTGAGTGTGTGTTAATGCGGAGTTTAGTGTTGTGTTGCACTGAAGGGTTGACTCTTTTCTCACTTGTTGGACGGTAACGTCACGTGTGTGTGTCAGGGCTTCAAAGGGCTGCACAGTCAAAAAAGTTATCGCGTTTACTCGTTATAATTTTCAGACTAAAAAGCCAAACTCACAAACATACACACAGATGCAAACATGCACACACACACACACACACACACACACGCACATACATGACACAGGTCCATACACATTTTGTACGGCCCAAAGTGAGGCTGTGTGTTAAAACACACAAATAAGAAGCGAGTGATGTTACCAAAGACAAGGCGGTAAAGGAGTGGACCCTGAGTGCTTCCTGTCATTCGTCACCTCACTCGTGCCTTTCTCGTCCTCCCACCCACCAGGAGACCAATCAAGGACGAGCGTCTGGGTCGCAGCACTCAGTTTGCTGATGGTTTGCTCTCTAAAGCCGTGAAGGATGTTCGCTCTGGTGCGCTGGACCTTCACAAAGCTGCCATACTATACGGAATACCTCAGAACACACTACGCCTCCACGCGGATCACACACACTCCGGTGCTGCGCCTCTCGCGCTCGCCAACCACAACGGGGTGACAGCGTCACGCACAGCTCTGCACACAGGTGAGACCAAAACGACGACGTCCTGGACTCGGCCCCGGTCCGACCAGTCGGAACGCGGTAAACCGTTGGCCGAGAGCGCGGCCGCGGCATCGCTCCTCCACCGCCTGGTGTGTGAGCTGAGAGAACGCGGCGACGCGTGCAACACTCCGGCAGGGGGCTCCGCGCTGCTCCGCATCCCTCAGGTGCGTTCGGGTGTAACGACTCCGCCCTCTGACCTCAGCGGCCTTGTTGACGCCGTTTACCTCAACAGCAAGACCTCAGATCGCGTCAAGATCCTCCTTCCCAAACACACCGACTGTAGCTCCACCCTCGAGTCCCGTCCGCTGCAGGGGGACATCCCCCCGCCGTGCGTGTGCGCCCGGAGCGCGGGTGGGAGCGCGAGTGCAGACGAATGTTTGGAGGAGAGCGAGCGGCGCGACAAACAGCCGCGGAAGAAGCGCGGGCGCTACCGTCAGTACGACCATGACATCCTAGAGGAGGCGATAGCCATGGTGATGGGCGGGAAGATGACGGTGTCGAAGGCGCAGAGCGTGTACGGCGTGCCGCACAGCACGCTCGAGTACAAAGTGAAGGAGCGTATGGGGACACTGAAGACTCCGCCCAAAAAGAAGCTCCGCCCACCAGAACCAGGAACCTCAGGGACAACGCTGAACGCCTCGAAACGGTTTTAAACCTCAGTACTGCGATTAACCTCACTACTGCCTGCACACACATACACAAAACCCTCATGCACCCACACACACACACACACACAAATAAACACATACACAAACGCCTCGTACAAGCTAAACCGTCAGGAACTCTAATGACGTAAACTTGAATATACATATTATTTACACACACATACACACGCACACACACGCACACGCCTTTATTCAGGGTTTCACTGTGCAGATCTGTAAGATATAAATTGTTCTATTTAAACTGCAAAGCACTGTTCAGTTAGAACTGAAGGATTGATTCAGGTCTGATTTTTAGGGAAGCTAATCTGCTACTGCTTATTGACATTAACACCTGCACACTGATCGGTGTTAATCGCTCAGAGATTGTATTTAATTATGTAAATTATTTATTTCCCCACAAAAAAAAACAAAACAAAAAACAAACATGCTCTTTAACACAGTGTGTGTATCTGCTGTTCAGGAAAAGAAAAGGAAAAAAAAAACAAAAACGACACAACGCTCTGGGGGAACGTAACAAACGTTGTTAGTGTGACGCACACTCGGTCTAACCTGCGCCGAGTTTAGTGTAACACACTCAAGGTAGTGTAACCTTCCTTTCAATTAAACAAACACACAGCTGAGTTCTGTAACACGTTCAAGTTTAGTTTAACACACCCAGTTAAAGCGTAACAATCGGTTTAGCCTAAAGCATGCTTTAATGTAACACAGTTTTGTTTAGTGAAACACACGTTTTAGAAGAAATCTGTGCCGAACTCTCGGTTTGGTTTAACACTCGGTTTTAAGTGCGACACTCAGTTTAATGCAACACATGTTTAAGTTTAGCGTAACGTAACAACACAGCTTAGCGTGCGCGTTCGAAATAGTGCTCGGTTTAGAGTAACGCAATTTAGTGTAACATATTCTTAGTTTAATGCAAAACTATTTCGTTTAGTGTAACACAATGAGCTTAGTGTAACACTTGTTTTATGTCACACACTTGGTTGAGCGTAACACACACTGAGTTAAACACACACACGGTTGAGCGTTACACTGTTTCATGTAACAATTGGTTTAGTGTAATGCACGCAATTTAGTGTACACACACACACACACACTCAATGTAGTGTAACACAATGCCACATTTGGTTTGGCATAACACACACTCAGTTTAGTGTAACAAAGTCTTATGTAACACGCCCAGTTTAGTGTAATGCTCAGTTTGGTGTAACAGCTTTATGTAATCCTTGGTTTAGTGTGTCACACTTAATTTGGTGTAACACAATGTAACGCTCACTTTGGCGTAATGCACACTCAGTTTTATGTAACACACTCGGTTTGGTGTAAAACACATTCTCTAGTGTAACACACTCGGCTTAGTCTTAACACAATGTAATGCTCAATTTTCGTAACACTCACTCAGGTTTACGTAACACTCAGTTTAGTTTAACACACAATGTAACACTCCGTTTGGCGTAACCCACACCGTTTCGTGTAACACACTCAATTTACATTGTGTGTCTCACAATGTAAAACTTGGTAGTTTGAGTACACTTTTAGTTAAGCGTAACACTCGGTTTAGTGTAACAGATGGGCAGTTTAGTGTAATATACACTGAGTTTGTGTCACTCTCAGTATAGTGTAAGATACATACACAGTTTAATGTAACACACAATCGGTTCAGTGTAACTAACCATTTTAGCATAACAATTTTGTGAGACGCTGTTTAGAGCAAGACGTTTTTGTACAACACAGTAATTTAAGGGTAACGCGCTCAGGTTGGTGTAACACTAATTTACCGCTCAGTGTAATGGAACACCCTGGAGAAGTGTGTGTATGGTGTATAATACTCAATTTAAAGACGTGTGTGTGTGTGCGTGTGGGTGGGTGTATGGCATAAAACACACGTTTAGTGTAACACAGCCGAGGGGGGGGAGGTACGAGAATTGTGTGCAACACACACTTAGTTTAGTGCAACACACTTTTACGCTGTGTAACATTCAAATGTAGTGAAAGTTGTTTGTGTGTGTGTGTGTGTGTAACAGCCAGTGTAGTTAAACGCAGTCACGGTTTAGTTTAACACACACTCAGGAGTTGCAGGAGGTGTGTGCATTGTGTGTAACACAGTTTTCAGAGGTATGTGTGTGTATTATGTGATGTACACTCAGTTTAGCGTGTGTGTGTGTGTGTGTGTGTGTGTAGTGTGGGCATTGCGAGTTGTGGTGAAGGTTGAAGAATCACATCTGGTGATCGTTAAAACGGTTAATTTATTTTGATTAATAAGTGATGATGTCATCGGTAGTGATGCATCGTGTAAGTTAATATTATTTATGATTAGATAGACGCAAGATGACACGGTTTGTGTTAATGACGCCGCGTTAACTCCTTTTAACAAAGAGCATTTAGGCATAAGATTTTTTTAACACTTGGGTGCGAATCAGATTGCTCTGTGTGTGTGTCTAATTTTTTTAAAAAGTTAATATTAATTTAAGCACTGAACATTGCCGGAAAACCTCACTGAGATAATTAACACTGCGTTAAAATCATGCACCCCCCCCCCCCAAAAAAAAAGAAACATCATTGCTTAACACCCTGAAAACCTCACCCATCTCGCTGGGACGATTAACCAGCAGGATCAGTAACTCCACCTCAAAACCCTGCCTGGACAAATTAACACCACTATAAAACATCACTAGTATCATTAACGCCACCATAAAACCTCACTGAGACAATTAACACCACTGTAAAACCATACTCATAATCAACACCACATCAAAGCCTCACTTGGATAATTAATATCAATGTAAAATTAATCAAATCAATTAACTCCACTGTAAAACCTCACCTAGACAACTACCATCACTGTAACAATTAACACCACTGTAAAACCTTACTGTCATAATCAACTCCACATTAAAGCCTCACCTTGACTATTAATACCACTATAAAACCTCACCAAGACATTTAACATCACCTCAAAACCTGACCAAGATAATTAACACCACCCTAGAACCTCAACTACACAATTTACCTTGCCGTAAAAAAACTTTGTCTAGACAGTTAACACCACTGTAAAACCTTACAATGATAATCAACACATTAAAGCCACAATTAAAGGATAATTAATACCAATGTAAAACCTCACCAAGACAATTAACACCACTGTCGAATCTCAACTTGACAATTATAAAACACCACTATAAAACATTACTAATATCATTAACACCATCATAAAACCTCACTGAGACAATTAATGCAACCGTAAAGTCCCATTAAGACAAGTACCACCAACGTAGAACCTTGCCTAGACAGTTACCACCAGTGTAAAACCTTACCATCATAATCAACACCACTGCAAATCCTCACTGTAAACCCTTGCTGAGATAATTAACACCAATGTACAAGCTTCATGTAAGAAAATTCACACACATACATAAACATTGTTGGAATAGTTAACTGTAATAACACCTTGTAATAATGAACCTCACGTGGACCATTTAACACAGCCGTAAAACCTCACTGGAAAATTACACCTCAGTCAACTTTACTGTTGTGAATCATTTCTGAGGAATTAACCTCACTGGAAAAATCTCACTGAAATAATCAATATTAAGACCTCATTTAGATCATTAAAACCTCACTTGGACATTAACGCCACAGTAAATCTTTTTTAGGATTTTTTATCATCACTTTACAACCTCACTGGAAAAAAGTAACACCTCAGTAAACAGTGTAAATCATTTCTGAGACAGTTAACACCTCCGTAAAACTACCATAAGACCTCACTTGGATAACTAACACCACCGTAAACCTCACTTGGCCATTAAAGCCACTGTAAATCCTTTCTGGGGTAATTAACATCACTGTAAAACCTGACTGGAATGTGTAACACCTCCGTAAATCCAGCATAAACCTCACTCGGATATTTGTGACACCACTGTAAAGCCTTTCTACTGCAGTAAAACAGTGCTGAAGTAATGAAAACCCTGTAAAGCCTCACTTTGACAACTAACATACCTATAAAGGCCACTGTAAAACCAACCAGTTAACTCCAGTGTAAACCTTGCTGGAATCATTAATAGCTCCAACAGATAAAAAATCTCCATAAACTTCACCACCACCACAAAACCTCAAACCTCCTTCAGACAGCGCCACTGTAAAATCTCACTCAGACAACTAGCATCGTTGTTACTAATCAATACTGCAACTAAATTTCACTTGGATGAGCACTTCAATAAAACCTCAGATAAGTTGCAGTAAAAGTAGTGATGCAACACTGTGTTAAAAAAAATCAACACTGTATTTGAAATCTAATTAACACTGTAGTAAACACCTAATTGGGAACACCTAAGGTGCCTAATTGGCACCTTAACACTGCAGGAAAAAAAACCCGCAAATAGGGATAAGAAACACTGCGGTCATTGCTGAGAGATGATGAACACTATACTGGAACTGTTCACACCGCAGTAAACACATATTTTAACACTATAGTCAGAAGCTAATTAAATATAGTTTTTCCTCACTTAGATAATGAACACTGCAGTAAAGACCTCATTTAAATATTTAACATTGTAGTTCATTATTACATGCAGATCCATTATAATGCAGTAACACCTCACTGGGAGATTTAAAACTGCGGTAAACTTCACTGGGAGATTTAACACTGCAGTAACACCTCACTGGGAGATTTAACACTGCAGTAACACCTCACTGGGAGAGTTAACACTGCAGTAACCCCTCACTGGGAGATTTAACACTGCAGTAACCCCTCACTGGGAGATTTAAAACTGCGGTAAACTTCACTGGGAGATTTAAAACTGCGGTAAACTTCACTGGGAGAGTTAACACTGCAGTAACACCTCACTGGGAGA
>QMIH01001990.1:75106-87351 GCA_003987875.1 Clarias batrachus
CCTCACTGGGAGATTTAACACTGCAGTAACACCTCACTGGGAGATTTAAAACTGCGGTAAACTTCACTGGGAGACTTAATGCTCCAGATAAACGTCAATGGGAAAGTTACCACCGCGGTAACACCTCACTGGGAGAATTAACGCTCCAGTTAAACATCAGTGGGGGAATTTACCCCGCAGTAACACCTCACTACTAGGAGATTTAACACTGCGGTAACACCTCACTGGGAGAGTTAAGACCACAGTAAACCTCACTGGGTGAATCAACGCTGCTGTAACACCTCACTGGGAGAGTTAATGGTCCACATTAACCTCACTGGGAGAGTTAACACTGCAGTAAACTTCACTGGGAGAGTTAACGCTCCAGTTAAACTTCACTGGGAGATTTAACACCGCAGTAACACCTCACTGGGAGAGTTAACGCTCCAGTTAAACCTCATCTAATTAACGCTGCTGAGTTTAATGTTCATGTTGATGTGATTGTGATTTTTCTGCTGTAACCAAATGAACCGTTCAGGGCGACCTCATTTCGCACAACGCTGCTGTACTGACGTCTGTAACACACCACTGGGAGTGTGTGTGCGTGCGTGCGTATGCGTGCGTATGCGTGTGTTTTATTCAGGGCTAATCTGCAGCGCTGCTCTCGTGTCGGATGTGTCTTTTATTAGTAGTCGTTTTATTCTCAAAGATAGCGTTCATGTATTTAACACTGTAACATACATACACGTACACACACACACACTTTACACACTCGGTCATGGTGTGTTCACTGCATGAACCTTTTTACTCTTTCTATTAAAAGTTTGAATTAAAAGTTGTAAAACGCTCGGAGGGATGAGATTCGGTTGCACTTTACACAAGCTACATACACAAAGACCTACGCATGCACGCGCACACACAGACATATACACACACACACATACATCTGTGTTCAATGCTAAACGGTTAAAAGTGCAGCCGCGAAAATGAAATGTGAATTTTGTGATTCAGGAATGCGCTGTTAATGAGATGTTAATGACGTGTTAGTGTTAGTGTTTGTGAGAATCGTGCGTYTTACGTTATTTATAAAGAAAGCCGCTCGGTTTCTGCCATGTAACCTGAATGTTATGACATCAGTGCCTGTTACTGACGCTTCATCTCAAAAACGAACAGCTTTATAAGTGTGTTTCAACACCGCGCAAGGGTGTCAATGTTGTCGGCACGGGCACTGCGTTAATTTAGGAGCAGATGATGAACTTTTTTTTGTTTTGTTTGTTTGTTTTTTTGGTGATTTCTCTGTCCATCATTAACACGCTTGATTTTTTTTTTTTTTTTTTTCATTTCTAAAAACGATCGTGGTAAAATCAGCGGGTGTGTGCCGATAAACAGTAATATGATATATCTATGTATATATGGTGATAATATCATTATCACAGGTTCGACTCGGCGATTGATTGGCTGCCTTTTCAGCGCCCCTGTCAAACCCGTAATTCCTTCGGCGAAGCCAAAAGCGATTGGGTGCTGAGTCACTATTATCAATTGAAAACATCAGGCTTTCAATCGCCATCTTTACACGAAGTATCGGCACGTCCTTAAATCTGGTTTGTTCTAACCAGAGACGTTATTTCAGTCTGTGCTTTAAAATCCTCTTTATTTCACGTGTATATTCTCTGTTTTTGTACTTTGACTCAGCTTTTTAACGTGTTAATGATTTTTCTGTTTTGTTCTTTTTGGACCACATTAATGTAAACGTCGTTTCAGTGACGATGAATTCAGGTAAAGAAACCAAATTTGATTCTTGAGTTTGGTTAATGTAGCCATAAAAAGTTAAAAAATCCTCAGGGTGAGAGAGTACAGAGACCAGAGTTAATAATAAAACCTGCCCGCTTCATTTTTATTTTTGTTTTCTAGTGCGTGTTTGTATGTATGTATGTATAATAATTTAATTCTAATTTAATTTCAGTGTTGTCGTGTATTAATTTAATCTCAGTGCAATGTAAGCACTTGGATTTTTAGGATAGCGTATTAATTTAATTTCAAGATTTTTGTAATTGAATAAATGTTTTTTTTTGTTTTTGTTTTGTTTGTTTTCTTTTACACTCAGGGCTTGAAATTAACCAACCGTTAAACAATTATAATGCAAAAAAAAAAAAAAGAAAGAAAGAAAAGTCTCCTGGCCACAGCACAAACTCCGTCTCTAGTTCTCATGATGACTGAAATGAAGTGTTATTATTACTCTTACTGCGTATATGTTGTTGTATTTATTCTCTCTGCAGTGAAAACCGTTTTTTGAGAAATCTTGAACTTTTATATCCTGACTGAAGGACTATTTCCGGAATATTCCAGTGTTTTCCACTGTGACTACAGACAAGAATTTTGACATGTTTCTCAGTATGGAGTAAGCAAAAATGAAGGATGCTTATTTATTATTTGTTGTTTTGTATTATATTTCTTCCCCCCCCCCCCATTGGTAGAAGTCATCTATCTTCTTCTACCAATGAAATCGCATCTAAACAGTAGGCCACTTCTGTGCAGGAACGATTGGCACAGAATGACTGGCAGTGAACCTGGACACGGAAACAGCATGGCTGCTGTTTAGATGTGACGTCATACACTCGTGTGGTACACTTGTGTTCCCGCTCATCAAAAAGAACCGGACTTTGGGGACCCTAATGTAAAAGATTCCCAAGTCTGGGAGCGGTCCAGAAATCCAAAATGTGGTCCGCTTGTTCCAACAAAAATGCGTTGTGGAAGTTGATGGCAAGATGTGTTGATGGATGACTGAATTCAGTTCACGTCTCTAAATGAGGAATCCTGTCTTGTGTAAATGAGAATGAATTCCATTCAAGCTTCCGTTGTTAGTTTTAAAACAACAGCAAAAAGCAGAGGATATTAGAAGCAGSGAAAAAAATGCCTATGGACCCATGGGCCAGCCTTTAGAAAACCAGACGTCTGTGGTGCGAGGCACAGACAGCCTGGCACTCCTGCCTTAGAATTCGGCTCATATGAGAACGGCTCCCTGTGTGTTTGCATGTGCACTGTATCAAAAAAAAAAGAAACGCATGTCTTTATCTTGACTTGGTTGTCGGCAACAGAGGAATCGACGCCACCCTGCTATTATGAGCCCAGAATCATTTGAGTGTAAGAACTCACTCGGATTGAATTTTGAATTCAAACAAACATGTCAAAATTCTTGTCAGCAGACACCACACGCTACAGSCAGTCCGGACACTGATGGAGATTAGATTGGGAAACACTGGACATTTGCTTGCTTTTTTTTTTTTTTTAATGCCATCATATTTGTATGTACGTATTCTCACGCCGCTGCATTGCGTATTCGGCCACGTACGCCGTTTTCTCTTCTTCACGGCGCACTAAAGATACGCAGAAACGCACTGGAACGACATGTTTTTTTTCCCAGCAGCCATCATGACGGCGAGTTCATACGGCTGCTACAGAGAGTCGCCGTTACCGTCGCGTTAATTTCGAGCCCTGCGATGTCAGTCGCAATGCGACTTTCGTTTTCAGTGTGAGCCGTCACAGCGTTTTCATTCAAACAAGGGACAGAATAAAAGTCGTGATGACTGAGTTTTAGTACTCGAGGAGACAGAACTACAGTCGGATGATGAAATGATGATTACGTGATGTTTAAATCAGGATATGCGCTAACACCGTGTGTGACGGCGTGGTGCTCGCGCGGTGCGGGATGTAATCGGGGTTTTTTTTTTTTTAAAGAAATTTCTTTTCTGCACTTGGTTTTGATTCAATTTTCCTCTTGAAATGTCTGTGTATTATTTCTGTGTTAATCAGGAGAAGACTTTACTGTGTTGAGCTTTAGTGTGTTTGAATTTGTGTTGAAGCACTTCATTGTTTTTAAAATGTGAACCGTGTTCTGCATGCTTTTATTCTAGCTCTTTATAAAAGTTATATTTCTCTAATTGTGATGATTAATTATTAATTGCATTATTATTATTATTACTATTACCATTATTATTATGATTATGATTATTATTACTAATCAGAGAAGGGCTTTTCGCTCAGCGAGTCCACTGAACACTCCCAAATCTTTAACATTTAATTTATAAAGCTGATAAATAATTCTTATCGATGTTAATGTGTAATGCTCGCTTTGATTTTAAATCGTTTAAAAAAAAGTCTTTTCAAAAATGCTATGACAATAAAGTACATTAAAATCTTTGTGTATCTTTATGTGCTGGTTAATTAACACCTGAAATGGATTATTACATTCATCCTGCACCTATTTGGATGTTTCTCCTGTTCTAACGTTTCCTGAGGTTGCTATGGTGATGTGAAGGACTTCTTTTTAAATAACACCAAGAGGAAAAATGTGCACATTTGATCATACTTCAAAACTGAATTAAGAAGTGGTTATGATAAAGCATGCTATTAAACCTGTTATAAGAGTTACAAATAATGAAAAATATTATTATAATACATTGAGGAATTCTGAATAGACAAGGATACACAAATCTTCTCTTGTCTCATGTCAGGTTTTGTCCTTGCTTTAACTATTATTATTTACAAGATTGTATAAGGAAATATTGGGAAAGCCATAGCTATCGTTTGTTTACATGCTTGTCCAAAATGAACAATTGCTACCCTTTGATAGGACAAAAACACTAGCGAGACAACAAGCAGTTTTAACATTCTTCCCTTCTTACCCTGACACGCCAATCTTTATGCTCCCTAGCAAACTGAAGAAAAGCAAACTTTTTCTGATGAGTCTCACTAAGAAGTGGTTTTCTTATGGACACACAGCTGTTCAGTCCCAATCCTGTGTGTTTGTTTCACATTGTGAATGCTCTTATTTTTACAGTTGATTTTATCTTTACCTTGCAACTTCGCCAAGCGTTTAAGCGATCTCCATGTTTTTTTTTTTTCTTTTGTCGGACCAAACTTCTGGGTGGCGGTTCAGCACCATACTTCAGGTTTTAAATTTTTTTTGAAGAGTTCTTAACCCAGGTCAAGTCATTTCAGATCTCCTGAGCTGTTTTCTTTGTTTAAGGCAGCCCAATAATTTGACCCTTCTGAAATGGTGACCATTTTTATTTTTGGTCTGGCAGTGTAATTTGTCTTCAATCCTACTCATCTAGAGCTCCACAGAAGATACACTAGATAACTAATTTTTAGTTTATAGTTACAGTTTATAGTTAGAACAATGAAACCTATCATGACATGAATAAAATGTCATAAAATTTAATTGGTTTTCTTTAAAAATAAATAAATAAATGGAATGAATTTCACACATCACTGTGTAGGAACGGAATCTTGTCTTTTTTCATGCAAGCACATAAAACATATTTGAGACTGCATGTCTTACACTCCAAGTAAAAATCAAGGTTGCAAGTGAACAGGAATTTAATCAGATTTTAGCTAATCAAAAACCTTCACTTGTGAATCAGAAGCCTTTAAGTGTTAAGTTGAATGTAATGGATGGGGGTGGGGGGGGACTATGGTGATGAATGAGATGTTAGCTTCCCSAGTTGATACTCAGCAAAACTAATTTATATAGTCTATAATTAATTACTGGCAATGTGAAGTGCATGCACGTCTCTCTATTTAATGGAAATGATTCACAATGTAATATGGCAAGGATTTTAATATTTTTGTTAGCTAGTTAATAACATGCGCTTTTCATTGCTTGAGATTAATTATAGCCGATATCAACTGCCTTTGTTAAGTATCAACTCTGCGAAGCTAAGTTGTGATTATCTCATGCACTGGCATAGTACCTCCCCTTTACATTTAACATTCCCTGACACCACCTAACTCCATGGTCTTTCGTGGTGTTTATTTCTTTCTACACTGTAAAACAATACTGAAGGCGTTTATCCAAAATMTAYGATAATCTCCTCTGAACAGTTGATATTGAGATGTATATCTGCTACTTATGCTMTGTAAATCCTTCATAAAGGCTCTAATCTGGTTGTTAATTGGTGATTTCTGAGGCTGGTAACTATAAATAAACTTCTCTGCAGCAGAGGAAAGTTTTGGTTTTGCTTTCCTGGGAAGGTCTTCATGAGAGCCAGTTTCATCATGGTGCTTGATGAGTCTTGCAAATGCACTTGACAAGACAAGTTCTTGCAAAGACTATTTCAGAACAGGTGACCTTCGTGTTTTAAGATAACGACTGAACGTAGTCGTTGTTAATTACCTAATGCCACATGTTATTTCATAATTTAAGRAAAAAAAAATCCAGTATTGTTATGGAGTGTAGAAAATAAATWGCTAAACAAAAAACACTGAATTAGAAGGCGTGTCCAAACTTTTGACTGGTACTGTTACTTGCACGCAAAGGACTTTCATCTGCAAGAATTTGACCAAATCGATCATAATGAATAACATTTCAACTTTTTTTTTTTTCAGTTCAAAATTTTTCACTTGCAAACATTATTTGATTTTCASTTGCAGCAAAAAGTGTGCACAAAGAAATTTTTACATTTACACTAAAACAACAGAGAATTGATGCCGTACTATGAAGTAAATTGCACATCATGTTGTAAAACTGGTAACCTTTACATTTCAAGAAGCTGTTGGTTCTTCAGATTACATGTACTGTACAGCCCAGGGGTACATGTCTTTGAGCTAGCAAATGCATGCTCTAATGTGCTAGCTCACGCTCATTATAACTGTTAGTAGCTAATACAGACACAAACAAGTTTATAAAATGAATGTTTGGTACAACATGGATCGTGTTCACAGTAACTTGGCTACGATTGGTTTATAAAAATAAAAAAAAAAAACATTAAAAAACTTTTTGGGCTGCTTCTATAACATGAACCCTACACCACTGTAGAAATAAAAGTGTGCTGTATAAAACTTTTTTCCTTTGCCCCTATTTGTTCCACTACTAACATGTTACTACAAATAATATTTAGTGGGTCTGTGATGTTTTTTTCTTCTTTTTTTCGTTAACATAAGACATGGTTGCTATAAAACTTTTATAAAAACACACACTTGTATGCACTAATTAGTCATGATCAGATATAGCTGCAAAGGWACAGGTGTAGCCACGAGTGTGTGTTCATGCTTCACTGTAAATCTGTGACCAGTTCAAAAGTCTTTCATCGCAACCTCTTTACCAACACGTGCAGTTGTGATTAATAATTAGCAATGCCTCCATTTTATCGTGTTGAGAAAGGAAGGCTGTCCTCTTTTTTCCCCCTACTATCTCATGCTGACAAGGTTGCAGGGTTAACATTTACCTAGATGGTTTTATTGTACATAAAGTCTGAACATGGCTGGCCTGTTACAATTAAGTTGCAAAGTAATTGGAAATAAAAAATACAATTTGATTGTGTGATTGGAAGACAAAGTGAGTGTCGTGTTTTGTATGTAAGTAAGTTAGATTTGTGCTGTTTTAACATGACGATGGAAAAAAAAAATAGAGATTCTTGCTGGTCAGTCAAGTGACAGTGATGAGTAATGATGTGCTCCTCATTCCCTCATGTAGTGGTTTGGAGACAAACGAAGAAGAGTGCAGGACAAAAGAGGGAGAAGAAGGACAGGAGCGAAGAGGTACGGTGCTTGGGGAAGTTATGACGTCGCTTTGTGCTCACCACAGAGTCCTGCTCCTGCAYATCCTGCAGGAAATGACATCATTCGGGCCAAAAGACGAGCACGGGGCACTAGCGACTCTGAAGGACGTGCACGGGWCAGCAGGGCCTCAGAGAGGCGTGCATGGTGGCCATTGCTGTCACTCTGATGAATCGCTGTGTGTGCTGAGTAGCTGTGTAGCAGCCGGGTGTGTATGCCCGTGCAGAATTGGCGTCTGTGGATTACGGTCCATGTGCCTACCTGTGAAGAGCTGTAGCAGCTTTTCCTGTCGGAGCATCACACTCGGGTGTGCCGGCTGCTGCACCCGCTCTCGGATATTGGTGTGCCAGCACACACACAGCAGTGACATCACAAACGTCACACACTCGCGCTGCCACAGTCCATCCCCTCCACCACTGTCTCCTCCACCGTTGTCCCCGAAACCGCAGGACGCAGAGAACAACTGCGATCCGGACATGCCCACGCTGAACACACACACCCAGAATACCCAGCCTCCACCTCTCCTTCCTCACAACACCCACGCTGAGCAAACGCCGATGCCCGAGACCCCCTCCAAGCCAGAACACCTTATAGACTTAATGGACAAGTTCACTGACACACTGATGGAGGCATCAGAGCGAGAGTGGAGCATGCACACGCACACGGGTGACAGTGTGAAAGCGTGTGACGACACACACCTGACCGAGATCATCACCACCGTCTTACACAGCAGCAGTGAGAAAGACTACAATCTAAAGGAGCTCTTCGAGCAACGCCTTGCCTCCGAGAAACGTTCCCCTCAGACGCGCTCACAGAGGCGGCAGGAAGTGATGCAGGCCATCAGCAGGTCACATGACCAACCTGCAACACGCAGGCAGATCCTACAGATCAAACGTGACCTTGCACGACTTGAACCCGAAATTAGCAGGAAGAAGAAGAGGAAGACGCACCCGATTACCCATTTCACCCACAATCAGAGTCCAGACACCCCCATCTCACACACCCAGAGTCCAGACACCCCCATCTCACACACCCAGAGTCCAGACTCTCCCATTTCACCCACTAACCACCCAGACACTCCCATCTCAATCACTCTCAGCCCAGACACGCCCATCTCACAGACTAACCACACAGACACACCCATCTCACTCACTTACAGCCCAGACACACCCATCTTACTCCCTCAGATCCCTGATACGCCCATATCAAATGCTCAGGGCCCAGACATGCCCATCTCACAAGCTCAGGGCTCAGACACGCCCATCAGTCAGAGCCCATACAGACATATTTCAACACCCAGCACACAGGAGCAGAGCCCAGACACACCCAAATCACTCAATCAAACCTCAGACTCACCTAATTTATGTGCTGAAAGCCCAGACACAACCGACTCTCAGATCCAAGACACGGCCAAATTACACACTCAAAGCCCAGACACATCCAATGTACATAGTAACAAAGAGACATGTACAGAGGACACAGAGCCCTGCAGCACTGTGAGGACGCGGCGGAATATTGTTCGTCCTCAACGCTGGTCTTCATATGTCACAGAGCCTAGAAAGATGTATTACACTGCCTGTCGCTCTGCTAAAACTAACAGCCCCCCCACGCTTGGCATCGACATGACCAGTCCTCCACCCAGTGCTGTGACAGAAGAACTCAAAACTCCACCTGTTTCACCTAAAAAGAATAAAGTCTATAAGGATGAAAATTGCAAAGAGGCTTATGTTGACCGCCAACTGGGAGTAAAGACACGTTCTGAAGATAAAACACGATCCCCAAGTCCTGTCGTCACTGACTCTACAGACACTGACGACCTCAAGTATGTCAGTCCCATAAAACTTATGCTGGTATCAACTGTTAAAGATGAAGATGGTGTCAAGTACACAATCAGAGCTGCACAACCGCACAATGATGAAGAATCATTTGATCCATGTGTGGAGTCATCATGGGCGGGAAACAAAATCAAAGAACAGGCCATCGATGAAAGTATACAGACAATGAGCGTCGAGTGCACTGATAGGCTTTCTACAGAAGAGTCTGCTAACACAGAGGGTCCAAGCAACAGTGCAAACATTGTTGAGACCGAATCAATTTTCAAGAGGCGCCCTGGACGTCCCAAAAAGTTAAAAGTTCTAACCGAGAAAGCAGTGAAGCGTCCAATCGGCCGACCACGAAAATCCAAACCGGTGGACACAAATGGGGTTCCAAGTGAGGACAATGAAAAGCAAAGTGCGGAAGATCTGTCAAATGGAGAGGATGGCAATAAAAACCTTAAGATCACTATTACATATGGTAGGCGTAAAGCAAGGAGGATGGTGTGTGAAGGACAAGTTCCTACAGAAGAAAGCAAGGGCAGTGAAGCTTTAGCACAAAGCAGCAATGCAGAAAAGAATGTACAGTCCACTCAGGCACAAGCCATCATGAGAAAAGATCAGTTTAGCCTAGTTATGCCTGTGGAGGACAGGCGAAATCTCACACATTCAATTATGTGTCCAAAGCAGAGTGATGGAGCAGGGACAAGGAAACCAGGAAGACCAGCTAAGGTCAAAATCTCAGGGATTTCCGTTACTGTTACCACGGTTTCACCACGGCAGCGTAAGATCCACATGAGGCGAGACGTGAGAGAACCAGCGGTACAGCGACGGGCACTGTTGACTGAACTGGAACCGAATGAGGAGCAGGAGACAATCACTAACGAAATGCAAGCGTCTGTCAGACACTCAGTCAGAGAAAGAAGACCCTCTGTCCATCTGCTGCGGTGTGTCGCTATGTCACGTTCTAACACACTAACACCAAGGTCGCGCAAACTGCTGCTGTACAATGCTAACACAACACAACAGCATGAACCTAAAGATGCTAAAGACATCAAGACCAGACCAAACACTTCTCCACAGGATACTGTCCACTTCTCAGCAACGTCTGTCGAGTCCCTATTTAATGCAAATCTGCAGTGGTGGCCAACATCAGCATCACCTGACAAGATAAAGGAAGAGATGAACAGACGACTCAAGGTGATGAAAGAGACGTGGGTTTCAGACACGACAGACTTAACCACATCAGAAGATAACAGCTCTGCTCAGAGTTCATCTGCGGTGAGGATGCTGTTTGAGCGAGACTGCAGCATGGATACACTTTGTTCCTGGTTCATGCAGACAACCGAGACTCAGTCCCTCTCCATCGTAAAGAAGGCCAACAACCGAAACCCATGTGAAGTCTTTCAGTACAGCTCKGGCCAATCAAGCGATAGACCAAACGTATGCTCAAGTCCGCAAGCAGAGCGGCTCAGGAAGTGTGTCAAGAAATTTGCAACAGTTGTCCCTAAAAGCCCGACAAAGCTTCGGCAAGCACAAGCAAAGATCCATGGTGCACAAACTGGTTTCCCCAAGCAACCTATATTAAACACAACAAACGATACTGAGMAATCACAGCAGAGTAGACCATGGAATTTTTATAGGACTGCACTAGATCGAGCAAGATCACGATTCAAATCCAGGACCAAGAGCACCAATATAGACTATAAAAGCCTTAACGAGCAGAAGGAGATCGAGGTTCAGCCTGTGACTGTGTCTGAACATGGTCTACTGAACGAGTCTCGCAGGACATCAACTCAGCAAAAGCAGATCACCGCTAATGCCTGGAATGCACACACTCTGCGGGAGTGCAAAGTGTTTCTGAGAAAGTTAAACTCTGTAAACACACGTTCACTGCCTGAGGAGTCTACCGACTGCACGGTGAGGWCCAGCAGATCGCCTGCTGTAGGTGAGTCAGTGCAACATCGGAAGCAAGGGGTTGGAAAAAGCATTAAAGTGGAGGAGACGCCTCCAAACTGTGGCCCTTCCACACGGCAGCTGAGTAAAGGCAACAGGAAACGCAAATACACCCACACAAATGTGTTGCCCCCATCACAGAAAAGGCAGCGCAGCAGCAGAGGAGTGATGGCAGCCAAGTGGTCTGACTTTATACTCGGTGAGTATTTTACACTCCATCTGATTGGTTACCTATTGGCTTACTATGTTTAACTTTATTGTGTGGTCGTCACTCTACTGACTCTACCCTGTCGCAGCACCACATCACTCGAACATCTCTACCCCATCACGCCAGTGCATCACTCTCCCATCTCTACCCCATCACACAACCCCGTCACTGTACCCGCTCTGCATTCACATGCCTTATGTCACTCTACCTGCTCTACCCCGCCACGCCTTCTCGTCATTCTACCGACTCTACCCCATCACACAGCTACATCACGCCACCGCAATACTGTAAAAACGCTACACTGTCACATGCCCTCAGCACTTTACCATCTCTACGCGGTCACGCCACTTTACCAACTACTCCAAACTGCAACCACTCTACCATCTCGAGGAGGTCACGCCCTTGTGTCACTCTACTCCCTACAAGGCCATACCACCATGTCCCTCTACTCTCTCTATCCAGTCATACCACCATGTCCCTCTACTCTCTCTATCCAGTCATACCTCCATGTCCCTCTACTCTCTCTATCCAGTCATACCACCATGTCCCTCTACTCTCTCTATCCAGTCATACCACCATGTCCCTCTACTCTCTCTATCCAGTCATACCACCATGTCCCTCTACTCTCTCTATCCAGTCATACCACCATGTCCCTCTACTCTCTCTATCCAGTCATACCACCATGTCCCTCTACTCTCTCTATCCAGTCATACCACCATGTCCCTCTACTC
>QMIH01001991.1:19504-33137 GCA_003987875.1 Clarias batrachus
TTAGGGGTACCATCATTTTTGTCCAGGCCTGTTCCATGAGTTCATTTTTTATTTATTTTTTATAATTCTGTTAAAGCATGGTTGAAAAGCAATGTCTGACTTTCATTGGTTAACATTCATAGAATTCTTATTTATTATTACTTTTGTCAGATTAAAGTTATTTCTGTGACCATTTTGAGTTTTTCTTTCATTGACCGAAGGGTACCAACAATTTTGTCTATGTGTGTAACTTATGGTGGTGCTTCTATTGAGTATATAGCAACTACTAATCTACTAGCAAAGCTAATACAAAGTCTGGTATATAATGAAGCATGAAGGCAAGCTGAAACTTTTGTTTATCCTCGTAATAATAGTAGCGGCACCCGTGCACGTCCTTGCCCCTTCAGGGTCCAGGTTCGATTCCCGCCTCGGGGTCTGTTTGCATGGAGTTTGCATGTTCCTCCAGTTAGCTCCCACAGTCCAAAGACATGCAGATGAGGTTTATTGGTGTTCCCAAATTGTCCGCAGTTTGTGAATGAGCGTGTGAATGTTGACTGGACGTCCTACCATGGTCATGAAATGGGAATAAATACGATGGTTATCATCACTGACCTCCATGGTTCCTAAATGGTCTACAGAGGTCTAGTTGGATGGATGGGTTAAACACATTAAATCAGGGGTCTCAAACTCAGTTCCTGGAGGGCCGCAGCCCTACAGAGTTTTVTTCYAACCATAATTAAAAACACCTGATCCAACTAAACAAGTCATTAAGGCTTATTTGAAAACTACATGGTATGCATGTCGGAGCAGGGTTGGAACAAAACTCTGTAGGGCTGCGGCCCTCCAGGAACTGAGTTTGAGACCCCTGCATTAAACACTGGGCAAATTCCCCAAAGTTGAATCAACACCGAGCAGTTTTTATATGATTGCAGTTGTACTCAAACTCTGAAAGTGTTAAAGTATCACTGAGGATTTTTCTGTGTCTGGTTCTTAATAACCATTAACAATTCATGCAAATGTGCTCTATTTGACCCCTAATATACCAATATTTGTCATTGTCTAAGAAATAAATGTTAAACGAAAGCCTGTGGTTATAAATCACTTTACTTGTGACAGCAAATTGTCAGAGATGATTAACACAACCTGAGGACGAAAGACGTGTACTGGAGGCATTTTGTTTTCCTGAGTACAAACAACATACAAATCAGTATAACGGTAAAGCTGTTGTTCTTTAAAGTTCACACATGTACAGTTAAAGAGTTTTAAAGGTAGGCTACACTACACCCAATTTCCAATTTAACTGAAGTTCCTGTACAAATCACCCTCTAGGGTACACACCAGCAGCCAGGGACAAGAAGATTACATGTCTGGAACTAGTCGTTTATATATTTGTTGTTGCCCATTGGACACATACTGTATGCTCTGTAGGTTTGTTGGAGCTGGAGAACAGTTTATTTTAAACGGCTTCAAATTGATGAGGAACATGTCAAATCTGTAAATACAGTCCATGCTGTTTGTTCTGAAACACACACATTACTTTTTGCTAGCTGCATTAATTAGCATACGTTATTATTATTATTATTATTATTATTATTATTATTATTATTATTATAGAATTAGGAACATATCATTGAATCATGAATATCTTTTATGTGAATTTTATGATTGCAAAACATTGTAGCTTGTAAATGTCAGCCAGTGATTTGCTGACATTTTGTTGAAAATGCAAACTGGAAGCCCTCAAACGCTTCTTTTTCTTTCTTTCTTTCTTTTTTGGAAAAGGATGCTGATAGAGTCATCATCTGCATCTGCATCAAAAGCGTTTGATCATTAGCTTACTAGTTAACGATACATTATTAAGTTTCCCTATCATGAAACTGGCAGCATATTAGAGATTACACTTGGCTGGTGTGCAATCCCAAATGTGATCTTCAATGTCATCGGGAACTGATTAAAAGTCTTGAAGATGCTTGCTATACAAGAAGCGTTCGAGTCAAATTGAGACTTTTGATCGCACAGAATAACAGAACACAGCTATGAGTGTATAAAACAATTTTTTCCCCCTGCTATATTAATGCAGTTATCCCAGAGTTTCAATAGTGCTCAGATAGCATCAAGATAGATGCTTTCTCAAGACGCCAGAGCCGTAATCGGACTTCTGTCTGAACCACGTCTGATATGCCGGCCTCCCAGGAACTCCATTCATGGCCCAAACATGTGGAAATGGCTTGGAGTGAGGTCAGAACTGTACAGGGAATGTGGCAATAATTTCCAAACGAGTTCCTGTAATGTGCAAGTGGTGCTGGTGAATGATTGTATGTACAGTTCCCACAGATAGATGCGCCTCACCTAGAAATCTTCGTCCGCTGACTTTCAAAGGCTCCCAGATACCCCGCCTGGGATTGTTGTTCACAGATGTACAGTCTTCTTTTCAACTGTTTGCACCATTAAAATTTTTTACTGCGACTAAAAGTAAATCATTATACTGTGCATGATGTCTTCATTCACCATAAATTTTCTTTCTTCTTTTTGACAATTCCTTTACATTTCTTTTTGTTAAGTAATGTTGTTATTGTAATGTTTCTACAGTAGATTTCAGTCAGCAAATATGACTGCAGCTACTTCACCTGTCCAGGAATACAAAGCGTATTTTCTTCATATTTTTAGGTCAGTAAAATGTTAAATCATTGGTTGCATCTTACTGGGCACAAGGCATCTACAGTAGCCTGCTGCTTTATGTAAAACCGATTCAGCTTCCAGTAGTACATGAAATAATGAAGTGCAACACATGAGCAATATTTCACAATAGCTCAATAACAGCACATGTAAGTAAAAGGTCAAGGAAATACAACAAACTGCAACAGCTATCTCAATAAATATGAAATGATATACAAAATATATTTTATATAAAGGATGCAGTGATGAAGGACAAGAGATGAGCTGGTCTCAAAATACCTACAGTACATTACATGCTGAAGAATGCTGTATTTATGAATAATAATAATAATAATAATAATGTATCATTGTTTTCTTATATTTGATATTTAAAAAGATAAGTGGACATGCATTATTGCAAGCACATTTCAATTGTGTTTTAGAGCAACAGCACAAAAAAAAAAAACTAATTTTACAACCTAACTGCACATATGAAACAAGCCTAAAGTTTCTCATTATTTCATGCAAAAGAGACTTTCTTTCTACCTGGAGGCAGATTGCTTCTTTATTAATGTCACCGAGAGCAGGAGATTGAATTTCAGCTTATTTAAGTCTAGGTTTATTCACTTTGCTGTTGCACTGGAAAATGAAAACGTGAGCTCTTTAATGGAAGCTTGTTGAAGCACTTATAAATATGAATAGGTTTATTGTACCTTATCTTTTTTCATACAAGAACAAGTATAAACAGCATTTGGCTAATCGCTAAATCGCTAAACCCACTCATTTACAACGAGTTCAACGAGTTGTAGGTTGTCTTTACAAATGTAGATGCTAGATGAACGCACATACGCACGCACGCACACACACACACACACACACACACACACACACACACACACACACACACAAAAAAAAAAAAAAATGCACTAATTGTACAATTCTAGGCTTCATACTAGCTTTGTTGGTGCATCAGCAAAAAAACCTCTGCTATTTTATTACAATTTTTATATTTCCATGCTTTTCCTTTCTGCATATGTACAAGGTCATATATGACAGAAAGACATAATAGCATGCTGATAATGAAAGTTACAGTATGAATATGGACCTGAAGAATCTTTCGACTACAAGTGCCATAGAGCAATTTTGTGCATGCAGATTGACAAAATAATAGACACATCCTTTTGCTCTTTTTAAATACCCCCAACATTAGACATGGAAGGTAAGTGAGTGCTTTAACCTCTTTGTTGTACTTGTCCATTTTTTTTTCCACATATCTGGATTTTTCTTGTGTATTTATATTAAAGGATAGTTTTTACATTTCATTTTAGTATATGCTAAGGCTGTTCTTTCTATTTTACTACATTTCTGCATTGAATTGCGTTACTGTATACAATGACAGTGGTGTGTAGTATTTGAAGCAGGAATATCACCACCTGTTGACTAAAGTACTATGCGTAATTGCATGATGTGCATTTGGTTGTTTGCACACCTGATTTGAAAAGCATCAGAGTTCATTTACATCACACCCCAAAACACTCACTCATTCATGATCTATACCACTGGGTTACAGGGGGCCTGGAGCCTATGCCAGGAGACTTGGGAAACGAGACAGGATACACCCTGGATCGAGAGCAAATCTATCGCAGGGCACACACACATTACACACTCAAATGCTCATTCACACACTACAGTCAATTTGGGAACACCAGTTAGCTTAATCGGCATGTCTTTGGACTGTAAGAGGAAACCCATGAAGCACGGGGAGAATACACACACACACACACACACAGACCTGGAGGTGCAAGGTGACAGTGCTAACCACTAAGCCACCATGCCACCAACAACGAACAATGTCCGAAAAACTATCAGGAATCAATCTCTATGGTCACTCACAAACTCTCACTCATCACCTGTACCACTTAATCTTGTATTCAGGGTCACGGGGAGCCTGGAGCCTATCCCAGGAGACATGGGGCACGAGGCAGGGTACACCCTGGACAGGGTGCCAATCCATCGCAGGGCACACACACTCCCTCACACACTACGGCCAATTTGGGACTGCCAATTAACCTAACCTACATGTCTTTGGATTGTGGGAGGAAACCGGAGTACCCGGAAGAAAACTACCAAGCACGGGGAGAACATGCAAACTCCATGCACACAGATACGGGAATCAAACCTGGCCGGGAATCAAACCCGGACCATGCCACCAATGCCGAGCAATGTCCCAAAAACTATCAGGGATCAATCGCTATGGTCACTCACAGAAAATTCAGGTCAGTTAAACTTTATTAGTATAACACTTTTAATAATGGACATTGTAGCAAAAACAGCTTTACACAAATCTATATAAAAAACGACACGTGATGTGTCAACTCTTTAATTACATTTTAATGGCGTAAAATCCCACAAGAAGAGGGTAGGCTCCATTTTGAGTCTGGTCCCCCTGAAGGTTTCATTCTCATGTCATCTCAGGATGTTCTTCTGCACCACTGTTACATCTTGTCTCCCCATAAATGATCTAAGTTTTAGATCCACATCTGGAAGTCTACTTTTAAAAGTCATGTCATGAAGTCATCTTGGTATCGTACAAAGAATTTGATTGAAAGCTTGTTGGAGATCCTGTGTATAAGGATCTTCCCAGGGAGACCTCATGTCTGTGGTTCCTTCTGGGTCTTCCTTTTTTAGTTTTGCTGTTATAGTTAGTCATTTCGGAGTCCCTGCTTGCACTCTGAACTAAATATACATTCATCTGTTCTGAGACTGTGAATATACCTAAATGTTCTCTCTCAGTCTCTTTGCACATGGAACTTCTGAGTTGCCAGGGATCCAGACCCCCTCTGCCCTCTGGACCTGTCTGATCCTGGTGACTGGGGATGGTACCAGTTAAACCATGAAGATGGTTTTGGACTCGGCTGATGCAGACAGATGTTTTCTGATGACTTGTGATTGCAGTCACTCACTACTTCAGGACATAAAAAAACAATTCAATTATTTGTCACATGTACCTTACAGGAGAGTAGAATGATTTTTATTTTTTTTCACGCATATCCCAGTTAGGAAACTGGGGTCAGCCACAGGGTCAGCCAGGATACGGCACCCCTGGAGCAGATAGGGTTAAGGGCCTTGCTCAAGGGACCAACAGAGGCCACTTGGCAGTGCTGGGGCCCGTACACTTACTACCCACAGGAAGAGTCACCCAGTAACCCACAGCCTTAACCGTTTGAGCCACCACTGCCATATGAGGACAGGCTCTCTGTTGAGTTCCTCTCAAGGTTTCTTTCTATTGCCATCTCAGATGCCATTAGGGAAAAACTGATCATTATAATTTATAAATATTTCCTCAAAGTTTTTGAACTTATTTCCATTATTTCCAAATCTGTAATGCTGCTTCGTGGCAATGACTATGTTAAAAGCGCTATATAAATAAAATAAAATTGAATTGAATTGAACTGGTCACTTACTGTTTAGGAAAGGGTTCTTACATGTTGCACAAGGCATTACATGCAACATGGCTTATCTTTTTAACATCCAACCTTCGGTTCCATCAATTCAACTCATCGACATTCAGCAGCTAATCAAAATCAGCATCTTTATTTTCAGAGCTTCAATTTCATCTGCTGGTTAATAAGTAGGAGACAGTACATCATCCCGCACAGCTCTCTGCAATAGCAGGTATCATTGCCAGCTTCTGTGTAATTATTGCTTTCTGTTTCGGTGGAGATAATTTATTGTAATTACAGTTTGATGCCTTGAATGAAACATTCACCCACTCTCTGGCAGCCATCTCACTGTGGAAACAATACTCTCTCTCTCTCTCTCTCTCTCTCTCTCTCTCTCTCGTTCTTTCTCTCCCTGTTAATATTCATGATGCGGATCTCCCTGGCCAGTCCCACGCTTGGCTGCGGTGCTTATTGTGTTTACGATGTCATATGGCTACTCCTGCATTATAATTAATGGTGTAATTAAGAAGGCCCTGCATCTCCTCCAATTCATTACTAAGCTAAACTCCATCCTCTTGGGCTGCGGCCAGAATCTATGAAGTCGCTGAATGTGTTTGGAGCTGATCCCCTGGTGGGGACTCGTGCAGGTGAGACGTGAATTTACCTGGCACTCAACAGGGTGCTTTTCATTCAATCTGCTGTTGGCGTCTTTCCCTGGCTGCCCCAGCATCCACTCGTCGAACCTCCCAAACGTTTCCTGCGGCAATAAACACTCTGTCTTGAAACCTCGGGGCGCAAAACAACAAGCTTGAAGCAAAAAGGAAGGAAGGAGGGAAAATATTCCTGAGGAGTTTGCATTCCATTATCTCTCTCCCTCTCTCTTGTTTTGCCTTATTTCTCTCTTTTTGCTGATCACATGCATATGACACATTTATTGTGCGACAAAAAAAAAGCATAAGAGAGAAACAGCCCTCTTCTTCAGCTGGTTCTTTTTGAATCTGGGGCCCAGGCTACACGAGAGATTCCCCATCCATTTCGTTTATTCTAGCTGGATCCAGAGTTGAGCCAGAAGCCATGGGAGATGCTCTTTTCCTCCCAGGAGGTCCAATTACTTTAGGCTTTAGTCCACTGTTGTGGTCAGGACACAAGCGGCTGAGGAAGGAGTCCCCCCATAAACAGTAGTTAAAATGAAATTACAATTATAGTGCAGTTTTTATTAGATGTATATCTATTAAACATTCTAATCAGCAGGATAGACTATAATGCTAATTTACTACTAATAATAATTATAATATTATTATATTAGTCCAAAATCTTTATGTATCCTCTCTTGTGCCCGAAGTCTCCTGGGATAGAATCCAGGCCCCAGTGACCCAGTACAGGATAAGCAGTATACAGAAGATGAATAAATGAACGAAAGACTATATGTATATGTGTAGCAGTGGTCTGTGTCTATAGATTTGGTGGCGTCTGATGTCATTAATATTGACATAGCTTTAAATGAAATTAAGTCAAGAGGCTATCATATATCACTTATGCTATTGACTAGTGTCTGGTATATTTTTAAAGGTAACTCATAATAGGCATTTGAGTGTCATCAACATACACTCAACATCAAGACAAGTACGAATATCAGCTTATATTTGTCAAATAGCAGCATTTTATATATTTATTTATTTATTAATTTTTCATTTCATTTTAAAGCGGTCATTGTATTTAATAGGAATTTAAAATCACAAGAGAAAGCAGTTTGAAATCCTGTGTTCTGGTGTCAATCACTAAAGGTAGAATATATTGGCAAGTGTGCAGCCTAAAAGTTATTTTCATGCACATTTCGCTTTTTGGTCATGCTTAGAAGTTCAGATGGGTCTCGACCCTGTGTATGTGCAAGAAAAATGTAAGAGAAAAACATTTCTCTCTTTTTGTACATTTTTGAACTGGGTTTAAATGAGCTAGTTCTATTTTGCCCCTATTGTGACCTCATATAAGTGACATCGCCTGGAGGGGCGTGGCTTAACAGTAGCTCATTTACACATGCAATCAAATAGCAGAATTGACAAAAGGGTGAAACAGAGGGAGTTTGGACCATGAAAAATGAGACCTGTGTTAATTTCTTAATAGAATAGTAAAGAAATGGGACCTTTTACATTTATAGAGTTTTCCAAATAGAACCTAAATTAGCAAGACAATACCTTTTACAGTAGCTATTCATAAAACTATGAATGAACAAATGGTCTAAGATTGTAGGTAGATCTTGTCTCCTGCTGAATCTCTAAAAGTGCTTTACTAGTCCTCAACTAAGGGGGAAAAAAGATTCCATCAAGGTTCAATGTAAAACCCTTTGCCAAAATGAATTCTGTAAAAAGTTCCAGAGAATTCCTCGAGGGAACCATGAGTAAAACATGTTTAGACCACTGGATGCACCATGTTTGTTTAGAAAAATTCTTGAAAAAAAAAAAAAAAAAACATACAGTACATTACTGTGCAAAGGTCCTGAGACAACCCTCCATTCTTCATATTACATTAAATTAAGCTATAAATTATATAATCTCATCTGTTCCACCACTCAGCATTCAGCATCAGCAGTATACTAATCACAGACCTGATCATCTGACGTCCTCTGCACCCTGTTTTTTTCACTGGTTATGTTTTAAGTTGGTTGCTTTTTGTGCTTGAATGATGTATAATGTCACTGTGCGGCTTAAAAGAAACTTCCCTCTAAAACTGGTCAGAACTAAAAATGGACTAAAAATGATGGACAAAAGGGTGTCAAAAAAGTCCTCCCGAAAAGGTATTCCTCAGGATTACATAAAGTCTCACTTTTTGGAAGCAAGATATGAAGAAATTGGGGGCCAAGAGATTTTTTTGCCTTCTGATTTTCTTTGCTTAGAATTCATCAGAGCTTTCAACTCACATGGTTAGTCATACACCCTTGCCATTTGTTTACAATCCAGTTAAGTTAATAAGTTAATATTTTAAATGTTTGCTTTAAAATGTACTGATAACATACCGTAAATGTGGCTTTCTCAGATTTTGACTGCATTAATAACCATACAAATAAAAACAATTAGTGTAAGAAAAATACAATTAAGTCTGCAAACAATAAGAGTAGTCCCTCAGTACCTTATGCGTGCTTCTCACACAATGAGCCGTTAATGAACCTCTGAAAGTGGTGAATATGGATGATTTATTATAAGGATGAAAAAAAAAAACCTTGTCTCTTTTCAAAGGCATGGATGGCATTGGTAGAAAATGGATTCTGATCATGAGACAGAGAGAGAAAGTAGAGCTAATGCGAATATTTTTCTTTTTCTTCCAGAAGAACATAATGAAGATGGCGGTCATGAGGAGGCAGAGGGTCACGGCATCTCCTGATGTTACGGTCCAGGCCGTTTCACAGATGCTGTATGGGGTTAAAGGTCGCTCTGGACTGCCCTGTCAGTCTGCTGAAGTGGAGCGACTTTAGTGTGTACTATCGTTCGACCTTGCCATATGACACACTGGTGTTCAGCATGCTGATGCACTTTTTCCTTCATTAAATGCATTTATTCAATGCATTTTTATGCGTAGGAAGTGTCTGAAACGCAACAGGATGTCTTTATACAGTACATTTATACGCTGCTTTTACATGGCTATGAGTAGCAATTATGCACAAATAGGAACACAGTCATTAAAGACAAATAGCAATTTCTTTGTATTTTTTATATTATATCTCCTTTGAATTGCACGGTACCAGCATGGTAAAGAATGCATGATACACATGACACACTCAGCGATCAGCGGCAATTTTACAGCAATTTTGAAAAAAGCAGCTGACAACAGTTAAAGGATCCTGACAACATCTAGGACGCTAATTGAACCCTCAGTTTTGTTGTTTTAGTTGACAGGAGTGGGACCTGAAGACCTTCATAGTCGATGTGTTGTATGTTCACAGAAGATCTTCGGCAAACCTCGGTGGTAATGAGATGTTATTTGAGTTACTGTTTCCTTTACAGAATATCAGTTTGAACCATCAACAATGCTTTTTTCCCCAGAGAACTCACCGCTCACTGGATATTTTCTCTTTTTCAGACGGTTGTGCGTGAAAATCCCAGTAGATCAGCAGTTCAGGAAATGCTCAGACCAGCCCGTCTGGCAACAACAACAATATCAAGTCACTTAAATCACCTTCCTTCCCCATTCTGATGCTTGGTTTAAATTTCAGCACATGGTCTTGAACATGTCTACGTGCCTAAATGCTGCTATGCGATTGGCTGGTTGGATAGTTGCACTAAGGAGCAGGTGTGCCTAATGAATTGGCACTTCGATGCCTGATTGTATCTGGAAAATGTGATTTTACTAACTGTCCTGTTCACTTTCAGAATGTGAACATGCGGCATGAATCCTGCCTCAGTTGGCTGTTTGTTGCAGTTCTCATTTTGACCACTAGCTGGAAGAACTCTGTAGCTACTGTACAGTAAATGCGCAAAATCTAGAAAAAAATGAGTAAACATCTGCTTCTTTCTGTGAAACAGCATTGAAAAAAAAATGTCATCTGATTTTAATGTGGCAACTTGTGAATGAGGACTTTCTACCATGGTTGATATACTGTACTCTGGACCAGAATGCCGACATTTTCTTTACTCACTGTTTTACCGTTCATGTCGTAATCTGACATGGAGAACATTACATTATTACACGGTCTGGTGTAGAATCCAGTGGTGTAGAGTTAATGGTTCTTGTCACGATAGAGGATAACGGTGATGAGCAACGCTACCCATCTGGCACAGGATGTTACATGATTACGGCATGCACGACATCACAGGAGCATCAGTACCTGGATCAAATTGTCTAATTAGCACTAGAAATGAAGTCACATCTTCCCTAGCACTCACTGTCTGGCTTTTTTGTTAACACCTAATGTTCATGCTGTTACTTCACATCTCCCCGGTTTGTTTCACAGTCTTTGTGTTACATGCTTTTCACTTCTAATAAATTCACTCCTGCACTCATATCCGCCTCCATTACTGCTTATTCCAAAGTGCAAAGTCAAAGAAAATCCACTTTAAGCCATTTGATTAGACACGGTTAGACTCGCTTAATCTGGGAGGTTTTTAGGTAAACGATCAACCTTTTTTGAGCACACAAAGATTTGTAATATAAATTTATATTCAACAAATTGAAAATAGCTGACATTTAGTGGAAAACAAACCATTTTTGAATTACACAGGAAAAAAAAAAAACCTTAAGGCTTTAGAAATCAGTGAGTGTTTGGATATATGAATGAGAGAGAGAGAGAGAGAGAGCGAGAGAGAGAGACAAGATTTTGTACAATCTCATGATTATGACAGTTCCTCTTTTTTTTACTTTTTGTTATATTCCTTTTTTTCTTGCCGCGATCACATCACTGCCCTGTCTGTCAGGAAAATGGACTGCTAATGCTATTAGCTTTTGTATCAAATCAATCTGAGCGTTTTTAACATGCAGGCTGGGGCAAAGAAGCTGTTGCTTCAAACGATCCTGTCATCTCGTTCAGATATGGCATCCATTCCCTTCTCGTCTCTGATGAATCTTGCAGGCTCGTTCAACCCATTAGCATGCTCTGAAAGCTGGATGCGTGCTACGCTGTGTCCTGCTGTTCAAAGAAAGAAATGCTCTTTGCAAAACAGCAAGTGAACGTTGTGGGAGTTCAGCCATGAAGGTCAGTGCATGTGATAGCACCGGCTTTCTTCACATAAGATGTGTGGTGTCTGCTGTTAGCTTTGTGGGAGGGGTGGGGAGTGGAAGGGCTGGATCGGAGGGTCAGTCTTGCTTATGGGTGTAACCAAATATGTACATGTTATTCTGAATGAATAGATAATAAACAGTGATAAGTACAAGCATGATTAGAATGTGCACTATTTGTCTTTTTATGGATGGATGATATCTGCATGTGATTGTGAATAATCTGATTACTAGCTTTTCATTTAATTTTTTTTACTTCTTTTTTAATGTAGTTCAACCAGAGCGACGACCATGGTAGCACCTCCGGTCAACATTCACACACTGGGCAATTTGTGAATGCTAATTAGCCTAATCTGCAAGTCTTTGGACTGTGGGAGGAAAATGGAGAACCTGAAGGAAACCCACCAAGGACACTACATGGGAATCAATCCCAGGACCTGGAAATGAAGGCGACTGTATTAACCACTATACCACCATGCCACAAAATATACACTGCCCTGGCCAAAAAATTTGCCATCTCAGAAATGCCTGATTATTGGCAAGCATGAAGTAATAAAAACAATTGTGATGCTTTGAAATTCCAGGAATTGGGTTAAGCATGTGTAAAGCATGTTATAAAAACCTGTAAGGATAGTGCTGAACCTTCACCTTTGTGGGAGAAATGTGTTCAAACCACTTGTTAGTGAAACTGACCAGAAAAAAAATGCTAGGAATCATAAAAATTGGACTTGAAAAATGTGGCCCGATGACTTCAGATTGTCCCTATTCCAGAGTGATTCTTGCATTAGCCATTGGCTCAATTTGAGGCTTGCATTCTTTGACTATTTATCAAAGAAATATTGTATACAGTCTTTGTTGTTCTTCATAGGTATGTGGTCTTCCTGTTTAATGTTTAATAATGTATATATTTTCATATTAAATAGTATTGTTAGCAATTAAATTTAGATCAGCCCAGTACTTACTGTACATTTGACAGCGTCCTCCTCCGGTCCTGCATCCAACATCGTCTCTTCCCCAGGTCACAAAGGAACTTGGGATAGGTTGGGTTGCGAATAATATACTCATTGGGTCCTCTGTTGTCATGGGAAAGAAGCCACATTTAAAATGGTACAGCCTTAATCATGATTACGCTGTGATGTATGCTTCGAATTTGGACAAAGCTGCTGTACAGATTCTTCTATTTGCAAAAATTACAGAACCAGATTTAGTTCTGAACTACGCAAGCATCATATACATCACTTTCTACTTCCTCTACACAAGTATTACACCCCTCATGTTTAGAAATATCCTCTTACCCCATGGGGTGCTGGATGGAACTGAACTGTTGCTTGTTCTCTCCCTATGTCTTCCCATTTCCGACAGGAGCTTGAAGAGTCCGCAGGAATTCTCTCTGGTCTAATAATCAGAGTAACAATGCGAGCACAACAGGCACAAATGCAAAATCATAAAACTCTTCATTAATTCAAAATGAACCTGGCAAAAATAGTGCTTCCGTCTCTCTCGCTCTCTCTGTGTGGTCTTATGTGTTTTCCTTACAATTTTTGCCCTCAGCTCTGAAGAGAGGAACTGCATTAAGCAGTAGGCTCCTGAATTATTCACAATGAAATGGCTTTTATGCTTGTAGGTATAACATGTTATTCTTCCCCGAAGTCATTAGCCCTCATCTCCAAAATGGCTAGAGCTGCTGCAGGAAAAGGGCCAACCGACATTACTTCCAGTTGAAAGGCATCTTGTGAGTCCACCTCTGGGGAAACCTACAGTCATAGCGTGCTAACCTCAGGAAATTGTCCTGCACATGTCGTATGTAAATAGGCAGAACATTCCATCAATCATGGGCATAGTAACATACTTAT
>QMIH01001991.1:33287-54767 GCA_003987875.1 Clarias batrachus
CATGAAGGCCTGATTCACACAGTCTCCTCTTAACAGTTGTTCTAGAGATGTGTCTGCTGCTAGAACTCTGTGTGGCATTGACCTGCTCTCTGATCTGAGCTGCTGTTAACCGCCGATTTCTGAGGCTGGTGACTCGGATGAACTTCTCCTCCGCAGCAGAGGTGACTCTTGGTCTTCCTTTCCTGGGCCGGTCCGCATGTCAGCCAGTTTCTTTGTAGCACTTGATGGTTTTTGTGACTGCACTTGGGGACACTTTCAAAGTTTTCCCAATTTTTCGGACTGACTGACCTTCGTTTCTTAAAGTAGTTTGATACCCTCTTTGCTCAAAAGTAAGTATCCGAATACTGAACATCTGATGTACGCCGTGCAGCCACAAGAGCACAAGCGTGGGAAATGATGGCTGGCAAGGGAAACACCAAAATGTGGGGAGCAGAGGGTCCGACATGATCATGGTTGGGAACCAATCTAGATAATGCACAATAGCATGGACTAGGGTTACCCAGTAATGCTAATGTTAACACCTGATATGAGAAGCAGATAAGCAGAAAGGAAAACTTCCTTAAAGAAAGTGACAACTGTTTTTGTTTTCCAATTATCTTCACAACATTATATATTATATGCAGTGGTGGAAAAAAAAAATAAAGTGCATTTACTTTGTTACTGTACTTAAATACTTAAATACAGTTTTCATGCATCTGCACCTTACTTGAGTAGTTTTATTAGTCGACATATTTTTACTTCTACATTTTACCGCAAACATCTGTACTTTCTACTTCACTACATTTGTGCATGGTGCTATGTTACTGTACATAATGCGAGCGGTAGGCGGTGTTTGAAAAAGTTTCAACTACCTGCTGACTATTATAATAAAGTGATTTAAAGGCTACTATGAGCTAATACAAACTTAGTACTTATGATATTTAATAAGTACATAAATAGTGCATAAACCTGTTAATCATTGTAAATGGTTGCATAAAGGTCATTTTAAATTTTCATTAAATTATAATTTAACTTGTGAATTGGATCTGGGTGACACGGTGATGTAATGGTTAGCACTGTGGCCTCACACCTCCAGGGTTGAGGGTTCGATCCCCATCCGTCGCTCTGTGTGCATGGAGTTTGCATGTTCATCTGTGCTTGGTGGGTTTCCTCCGTTTTTCTCCAACCATCCAAACCATGCCAATTGGGAAAACTGGCATTGCCAAATTGGCCTCGGTGTATGAACCAGTGTGTAAAATAACAGATGAATGAATTAATTGCATCACTATAAAGATAATAATTAAAGTTTAAATGCTACATATTGCAAAAGCAATGTGTTTGTTTCTGATTATTAGCAAAAGCACATATATGTTTCAGACGTTCCTCCTGTGTTTAATCGGGTTTTCCTCAGGTTCTTCAGGTTCCTTCCCCTCCCAAAAGCCTGCATGGAGTGACGTCTTGTCCAGCCACTGTATACCTGCCTCGTGCCTATTGTTTCTAGATCCAGAAAGCCTGACCGGGATAAAATTCTTATTGAAGATGAATGAAGGAAGAAATAAACGCATATTACGAAAGGAACCCAAAGTAGTTAAACCTGTTGGTCTCTTTTCCATCACTGCATTGCTAGAAAATTGTCTTTGAATCCCATCTGATTGTGGCATTGATCCTATCTGATTGACGAACGATGATATGAATCCATTCCGACAGGATAAAGCTTCTCTTTCATTCTCTCGCTCTTCCTCTATTTCTCTCTCTCTCTTTTATAATACAGTCATCATTCAGGATTTATTGCAGGCTTGATGTGTATGTGCCGTCTCACTATGCAAGTAAATGGTTTCAAATGTAAAACAGCAAACAACAGCTTTTGTATTGCTTGAATGTTCATTCACTACTGTTTTTCTCTTTTTAACTGAACACACAATTAACCTCCATCTGTCTCCTGTACAAAGGGAACTGGAAGTTTATGGGTGAAACAATTCGTTCCTACAATTTATTATGTGGTTATTGAGCACTGAAGTCACAGGCTGTCTTACTCTGCCTAATATACAATCCAGGGGTTTGACATTATGGCATCCAGTGCCTTTAGAAATCTGTAGAAATAAATCAGCAGTTGTTTTGTTAGGAGGTAAAATCAAGGTTACAACCAGGGCCCACCAGGACCAGCTCCCACTCCCCCAGCTCACTGGTTGCAGGCAAACCTTATGATGCTTGCGTGTAGAAGATTGAAGAGGATAACAGGCAACTGAAACCACACAGACAGTAACCTGAGCCAAGGATTGAACCAGGGACCCATTGCACCTGTCCAAATTCCAATTTTAACTCATTTATACTATAGCACTTTTACGCACATTCATTGCCGCGAAGAAGCTTTGCAGAAAGTCTAGATCCTGTAATTGAATCTGAAAATGACAGTGGGACGGTGGGAAAGACCTCAGAAAGACACTGAAGAAGATCAGAAAGCAACCTTGAGACAAAGTGAGACTGAGGGAACGGCAGGATCCTTTGGTGGACTGGATAGTAAGATTAAAGTAGGAGGATTATTAAAGATACAGAAGTAGAAATTCCCTAAAATGATAAAAGGATTGACTTTACAAGGCAGAAACCAGAGTAAAATTGCATGTCGGAATAGATGTCAAGGTAATCACCAATAATTATAAAGCAGAAGGAAAGTAACGTCGAAAGCAGACAGCGATGGACAGCATAGAGTGTGAGATCTTGTAGAGCTACAGTATATTTAACCTTTTTTCTTTAGGCTGAACATGTTGGATGATTCAGTGATGGGTCATGAGTGGAACTGCAATACCTTCTTTAATGAATTGGACCTCTTAAGGAGTCTAGAATAAAGAATTCAGTATCATCAAGATATCAGACCTTCAGGGATCTTTGGAAACATCTACTTTTCTGATATTGTGTCAATTCCCCTGAGTAATCTCATACAGTATAGTGTGCATGTATGTACACTATTATCATAGTAAGTCTTGAGCAAAAATATTGATCTCCCTATTTCATTTCTTTAGATTTTGCTTCCTAAATAGACTTTATAGGCATTCTTGTGTTGTTAATGTCTTGAGTCTTGAGGAATAACTCTCCAGGCTTTCAAACTTGTACTTTTTGGCAAGTTTTTGGCTCTCATTCTCAGTCCACGTTCTGTACATGACCAGATTCTTGTCTGCTATGCCACACAGTGACCTACTGTATAAATCATTTATGCATTAAGAATAGGTGATCAGGTCAGTGATTAGTATAGAGTATATGAGAATATATGGGAAATTAAATATTTTATTTCATTTATGTAATTTAATTACATTTGATATAAAGAAATGGGGGCAGCATGGTGGTTATTAGTGATTAGCAGTGGTTAGCACTGTCACCCTGCACCTCCAGTTTCTGAGTTCGATTCTCTTTTCAGGTCTGTGTGCATGGAGTTTGCATGTTCTCCCCATGTTCGGTTGGTTTGGGTACTCCGGTTTCGTCCCACAGTCCAAAGACATTCAGCCTAATTTGCATTCCCAAATTGTCCGTAGTATGTGAATGAGCGTGTGTGTGTGTGTGTGTGTGTGTGTGTGTGCCCTGTGATGGATTGGCACCCCATCCAGGCTGTAAGTCTCCTGGTAAAGGCTCCAGTGTCCCTGTGACCCTGTGCACAGGATAAACCAGTATCGTTGTCATTGTTGTCATCTTTAAAGGAATTAGGTGTGGCTCTAGACTTTGAGTTGCACAGTTCTGTATGCTTATTTGTTTCTATATATAATATTCTTTACATATTAGTGAGGAATTAAATCCTGCCCCTCAACAAACAGTAAAACAGCTCATATGCTGTGCCTGTCCAGACAAATGACATTAAAAAGCCATGCATCCTCTCCACACATTCCTGTGTCATCTTTATCGATACGGCTGCTGTTTCCTGATTTACGCTGCTCATCTAATTGTGCAGAGGATTTTAATAGTGTTTGCTGGAGAAGTCATCTATTGAAGGGTGCTTGGCTGCGCAGTCACGTGGAAAATGATACCTGTCTCCAAATCCAAGAGGTGTTTATGCCATAAAATTAGGCATGCATCGATTATTTTGAAACAGTTTCAAAGCCTCACCGGTATCACTTGTAATTAAAAAAAAAAATAAAGGAATAATAATAAATTACCAACCAACTGATTTATAGAACATCACAAATCTTTCAGTATTTTTAATGTAGGAAAGTTTTCCTTTTTGTTTAACATTAATAAAGGTCTCATGTTACAGAATTCCTTTGATGTGCTCATTTAAAAAAAAAGAATAGAAGCAAGATAAAGTAACAATTTTGAATGTATAATTTTTCATTAAATATAGATGGATAGGCTACACTTGTCCTACTAATTCATTTAATGCATAAAGTTCCTCTTATTATGTCTCGCATAAGGACTTGTACTGCATACATTATTAATCAGCAGATCTGTGTAGAGGTCATGCAAGGAGCAATTAAATTCTAGGGAGAGCAGGAGATATAAATATTTCTAGCGATGGGATGATTCAGGTTTTTTTTTTTTTTTTAGTCTTTTGCTAATGGATTATCAACAATCTACATGGAAGGGATAATATTTATTGAGAAAATTAGCTAAACTCTCTGCCTCTTGAGCCCTGAAACGAGAATTCCTGAGCTGTGAGCTGAGAAGCAAGAATCCTAGATATGAATTAACACCAAGTTCTAAAGTGCTGACTCAGAGACTAACGCCTAAGCTATTCAAAGAATTATTTGCTGACCATTTATAGTGTGTCCTTCAAAAACTTTAATTCAATATGTATGAAGTAAAAACATTCAGGACAGTGCTTTTATAGGAAAATCATAAATGAGAAGAATGGATGAAGCAAAGTCAGTTTAAACAGATAAAAGCCTTTATACGCATTCAACAGCAGCAACAAAACAACTTCTGATCAATCATTTAACACTCTTGTGATTCAACGAGCTTATTCAGATATTTATACCGTTTGACAATAGTGGGATCATTATCCCATTTCTCATTATCGTTTTATGGCTGAAACCAACATGAGGTTGTCATTGTGTTTTGGCATAAACATTGCAACAGCATCTTTGTAAATTGCTTTGGATTGAATATGAAGTGTTCTGGCACAAATAACAGCAGGCCGTATCTTTCATTGACGTGAATCACGTAGAATATACAGCTCGAACTGGCATGGCTTACTGATATCAATCAAATTCATTGCCAGATGCAGCCTGTTGCTTTTGAATTTTTTTATTTATTTTTTTTATCCCTTAAATGGGCAAAGCGGTATGGGCTCCTGATATAAATGATGCCCTTCAGCTCTTTGTGTGAATGCTTGATATGAACAGAATGAGATTGGATTATCCCTCTCTCTCTTTCTCTCTCTCTCTCTCTCTCCATTTTGCCTCTCATCTCATCTCCAGGATCCAGGAATTGATGTTAAAGAAAAATAGTCACAGTAGACCTTTGATCAAGTGTGCAGTCCACTAGACGAATGTGACAGGACAAAAACATGACACTTGTGTGGTACAGATTTGAATTTTGAATCTGAACTGCCCCTGGGGCATCATGCATAAAGCATCAGTACATACAGTATATAATGCATAGCACATACTACAGGGTGGGTGAAAATCAACTAGGCAATATTTAATGGCTTTAGAACTTGTAAACAGTCTTTAAATAGATAATAATACATAGGATTTCATATTTCCAACTCGATAGTACCGGCATCGGCCACAAGAGGCAGCACCTGAAACTTAAACCAAGATGGCGACCTCTCTGCTGTTCAGGAGCGAGCTACTAAAATCGCAGCATGCTATGAAGTGTGGAATCCCATTGTTCTTGTGCAGAGATGGTGGCATACAGTGAAAGGAAAAAATTCAAGACCACGTCCGGAGACAATAAATTTATCATTTTTGTCAAACAAAACTGATGAGCACAGGCTCGGTGAATGATGCAAGAAGAAGTGGAGACCACTAAGCACAGAAAGAACATGAAAACTTCTCACACAGAGACCCGAGGCAGGAATCGGACATCAGCATCGATCAGCATCAAGTTTATGATAGTAATTAACTTTATGGAATGTTTAAAACATATTATTAGATCCTCTTCTTCCATTATCATGTCTTTCAATTATTTTTCCTGGAGACACAACACACAGCTTTTCAAATAAAGTTTCTACATTAAAATGACTATAAAAAGCAATACACAATAATTAATGAAACAAAATGAATAGTTGGTGTGATGACCCTTTGCTTAAAATATAGTCTTGGGTTTTATAAGGGAATTAGCTTCTTAATTATACTGAACATCCCCCAGAACCAGCCACGGTCCTTCTGAGACTTTTGTCGCACCTGCTTCTTTGTGTGTTGCATTCTTTTGCCACGCAGTAAAACTCAGAAGCTTTTATTTTCAATTTGAAAAGTGTCAATATTCACATGCATATTCACACAATACGGGCAATTTTGGAAATGCCAATTAGCCTCATTTGCATGTCTTTGGACTGTGGGAGGAAACCAGAGAACCTGGAGGAAACCCACCAAGCATGGTAGGAACATGCAAACTCATGCACTCATGCACTCAGACCCGACGCAGGAATTGACCCCAGGACCTAGAGGTGCAAGGCGACAGTGCTGGAATGCTAATGTTTGGAAATCGTTTTTGTTTGTTTGTTTGTTTGTTTTTTCTACTGACTTACTGTAATAATGAATTTCATAAATATATTGTAGTACAGACGTACTAAAGTACATTTGGAGTGCTGAAAATATTAATGCTTTTTCTTAAAAAAGAAAAAAAAAGTATACTATGCACAATGTGCCACACTTAAGTGGTAATTATCCCACTTTAACCAAAACAGTGTGGAGGGCTCTCATTTCCCGCTATTTAGGCGCGTTGCTTCATATTTGAGTTTTAAGTGAATTTATTATTAAGTTCACAGAGTCAGCAAGTGAGTGCTGTTGATGAACCTAACTCTACATCACATAGCGCTAAAGTCCTTTAAGTGGCAAGAAGTAAATTTCCTCTTAATCTTGAAATATAATTAAAGCATGCCATTTGATGAGGTGAAAAGCATTTGAATATGTTAAAAAACACTTGAACATTGTCCAAAAAAAGAGAAAAAAAATACTTAAAGTTGGGATTCAAGGACTTTGGACTGATATAATGAACAAAAACATTACCACCACTGAAGATCTCAAAATCTTCCTTTTTAATCAATATATACAGTAGTAGTGATAGACTGGTTGAAAGTATAAAGAATTGAATGTAGGACAAAAAAGTAGCTTGACTGGGAGATAGTCTAGGGGAAAACACTGCGAGATTAACTGGAAAATGGATGTATTGTAAGATAGAGGATGAGGCTGGACTGAGAGATAGAGAAGGGCATAGACTAGTGGATAGACAAGAGAAATGGTTGAGGAGCCACATTGCGACATAGCCTGTATGGTGGACTAGAAGGTGGCTTGATGGTTGGAGTAATTAATATACTTGAGCATGAATGGGAAATTTGGATAGAAGCTGGACTAGAGGATAGACTAGGAAGTGGACTTGAAGATCCACTGGAAGCTGAAAGGAGGTTGACTATAAGAATGGATGGGAGGTTGGGCTAGCAGCTGGACTGTGCTATAGAGTGTGGCATTAACTAGTGGATAGACTAGAGAAATTGATTAGGGGCATGCTGACATACTAGATGGTGGACTAGGACATAGCCTGAAGGATGGAGTAAGGAAGGTACTGGAAAATGGATGGAAGGTTAGGCTCAAGTTGGATTGGGAGATATACTAATAGATTTATTGGGGGACAAACTAGAGAGCGATTTATGATCTGTATCCAGAGAATAGGGGTTGAATTTGGAGCTGTGCTGAGATAATGACTAATATACTGTATAGACTAAGGGGTGGACTTGAAGGTGGACTGGGAGCTGACCTGGGAAGCATTGATTTCCAACCCTGATCCCAGAGAATCCCCTGCTGTGCAACTTTTTTGGATTTTCTTCACCACCAGAACTGCTGGTTTAAATATTAAACAAATTAACAGCTTTTCTGAAAGGAAGAGGGTGTGGTAGAGTACTAGATTAGGGTATAGACTATGGGATGGACTGGAAGATGGACATGAAGTTGTGCTAGGGGCTGGACTGTGCTAGAATGAGTCATTAACTAGTGAGAAATCATTTAAGAATTATACTGGGTGATAGGCTATGTGGTGGCCTGGGACATTGCCTGATTGATGGAGCAAGATAAGTACTAGATGACAAATGCAGACTGACTGGGAAATAAACTAGAGAATGGCCTTAGAGCCATCTAAGACCTAAGGAGCAGACCTGGGATTATAGACTAGGGGTGAACTTGAAGATGACTTAGTTGTGGACTAGGAGGTGGCCTGGTGAGAGACTAGGGGGAGGTCTATCATAGATTGGACATCAACTAGAAGATGGACGACAGGAAGCGGTGAACCACACGTCCACTTATTGGAAATAGTTTCACTTTAAAAGTGAAATGATTGAGTGTTCTTTTAAACTGCAATATGATAGTTCTTTCATTGTTTTTAAAAAAAAAAACATGACTGCTTCCCTTTAAATATTAAACTAAGTTATGTGTTGAAAAAGCAAGAGGTGAGAGAGCATTTTCCCTTTAAAATGAGTTTGTCACACGTTATGTGTCAGCTGCACATTATGTTTGTGAGAGGAGCTGTCAGACTGACACCAAGTTAGCAATAGAAGACAGGAAGGCAGAATGATTTTCCCCTCTGACTCAGAGCACATCAAGAGCAGAGCAGCTTTTGAAATGATGGTGTTAGTAGGACGAGGAGTCTGCTGCAGATACCCAATCCCATCTGGGGAATTTTACTATTTGCAGAAACTGAATTTCGGCTGTCTTATAGTCAGTGACTCACTGCATGTCCCAAATGCTGGAATTCTTGATAGTCGTTATTTTTAAAGGGCTCATTCTGTGCAGGCTTAGTGGCCGAGGGAGTTTAGGAGCAGGTCTTACCCAGAATGCACTTTTAGTGTCTATTAATGTCATTGCTGAAAATAGCAGCTATTTGCTTTAAAGTTGTGCTATTTTAAAATATACAAATATAATATTTATTAATAAGGTGGACTGTTATGAGAGCTTGATACTTTTTGTTAAAAAAATGTTGACTCTTTTCAAAACCATACAGCTTAGACATTAGTGCAAATGTGAATAACAAGTTCATATTAATGTCCTCATTCTCTCATTCCATATAGTAAGAATAAACATTGATTTTGATGTATAGTTCATTCTGTATGTAATCTTTATGAAGGAGTCTCCGGTGTGCTTTGTTGCAGCCCATACTGGCTTTTGTAACATGTTTAAGCTTCTGTTTAATTCTTTGATTATGTAACATAGATGAAAAAGATATGGAACATACAGTAGGTGTATGCAAACAGTGCAAAAAAACAGTTTTGCCAATAGTTTTCAGGGAATTGAAGATTATTCAGATGTTTTACTGGTAAAAAAAAAAAAAAAAGAGTCCCAGCAGCAGCAGGATTTGGGAAATGTGTCAAGTAGCTGTAGCCCAGGGCAGCAAATTAATATTGGGTCTAAGGACATAATACAGTCTATGAGACATGCTTTAATTTTCAAAGAGCAGGTTTGCAGTGATAGCCATGATTAATACAGTGGGTGTTGTGGAGGCAGCAGGACAATACTCTGCATATAAAGCTGTCCAAAAGAGAGCGAGAGAGAGCGAGAGAATATGTGGATGGCAAGATGTGTGGTTTACATGAAAATAAAAAATGTTCTCATGTACTCATCAAAATATGATGTCATTGCTGTTTTGAACTTAAAAATAAAAATCAACTTGTAAAGGATGATTGATTAGTTTGATCAGATGATCTATTTTTAAGTGATCCAGACATCAAAAGTGATCCAATTATCAAAAGATGGCACTGCCTTGGGTCTGTGTGCGTCGAGTTTGTATGTTCTCCCTGTGTTTGGTGAGTTTCCTCCATCGGTTTCCCCTCACATTCCAAAGACATGCAGATTAGGCTAATTGAAGTTCCCAAATTGCCTGTAGTGTCTACGTAATCCCTGTGATGGCACCTTGTCCAGGGTGTACTCTGCCTTGTACCCAAATTCTCCTGGGATAGGCTCCAAGCCCCCTAAGAGCCTGTACAGGATAAGAGGTATAGACAATGAATGGATGAATGAATGACATTATCAAATCATACAAGAGGATAGCATTGGGTTGAGTGCTGAGGGGAAGATATTACTAGTATTAAATGTATCTTGATCAAATAATTTGGGGAATGGTGGTGCATTTGGAAGACTTGCAGCTTCAAGGCTGAGGGTTTAATCCAAAGCTTTGGTATTTGACACATATTATAATCTGGGGGTTTAAACACCATATCCATGATCAGATCTTATGTGTACAATAAATAAATAAATAAATAAATAAGCAAACTTCAGAATTGTGTTCATATACTGTAAATTAGTTCATTTATTTTTTGCTCAGTTCACCAACAACATCTACTGTAGTCCTGGACTTGCTCTTGGATTCTGTTTGGAATGTTAGGTTAAGAAAACAAGCTCTGACCAACCAAATGTGGCAACCAACCAAATTTAGCCACTTGAACATTCCAATTTTCAGAAGGTTGATTAATAGTGCAGCAGAAAGTATGAATCAGAGCAATTTTTGTTGGAGTTTTTGAAAATGAAACCAAAGGAATGGTTTGATCATCAACACGTTCAAAGAGGCTTTTATTGTCATTTCAACCATATACAGTTTAGTACACAGTGAAACGAAAAAAAAAAAAAAAAAACATTCCTCCAGGACCAAGTGCTACATACATACATACAGCATAAACTAACAACATAAATTAACAAAACCTAAATTAGCTAATTAGCTGTCTAGCTAACTTGATCAAAACTCTAACTGTTATGTACCTGACACGGGGGACACAGGTGCAGATGAGAAGACTCGTGAACTCGGGGTTTGCAGAAACACGAACAAATCCGATAAGGAGAATCCAACTCCTAAATCCAAAAAACAGGCAAGGGTCAGGCGATTTGCTAACGGACATAAATAGGGAAAGGCTAAACACGTAAACGTAGAAACAGAAACTAGATTGAAAACCAAAATAGCAATCTAAATTCAAAAGGCTTGGTAACGACACTGGAACAAGTTCACAGGGAGCGTATACTTTGCGAGGACCGGAAGTGGGAGAGTTCCTTTTATCTGTGTCCTGGGATTAGGTTCAGGTGTGCTAGTACTCAGGTGAGTCAGAGTGTTGTTGGGAGTTGGAGTTCTTTCTTGTAGTTCTGACACTAACCTTAAGCATAATGCATTGATTCTGATCAAATTTACAAGCGTGAATCTGTAATTGAAATAATAATAATAATAATAATAATAATAATAATAATAATAATAATAATAATAATAATAATAAATAAAAACAGTTTCATTTTCAGTGATAAATTGTGTTATTCATGAGCACTGGCTGCCCTTACAGACAGTGTAGTCATAATTGGATATGTTTGTGTCTAGTCAATAAATCGGTCAATAAACTGCACCCAGAGCTGTGGAAGTTGAGCACCATGATAATAAAAATAATAACAATAATAAGCTTGATTAGGCTGCTGATTGTTTGTAACATTGTGGGAAAACTGTTTTCTCAAAGGATCCATTAAAGATGGCTCTGGAGTGACCGGCCTGTAATTAACAGAAAGGCAGCATTTTCATGCTGAATAAATTTTCTTTAGCTTGCTTTGGAAAATAAACTAGACAGATACAGTTCTTTTCACATTCACTTGTATTCAAATGTGATTCATGACACAGTGACGTACTGTAGTGCTACTCATTTATCATTCACAGGACTCACAGGTTAGCACTGTGGCCTTGCGCCTCCAGGGTCGGGGTTCGATTCCCACCCTGGTGTTTGTGTGCATGGAGTACTTCTGAACGAATATGAATATGAACATGGAAACTATGATCATGGGTAGGAACTGTGAACAAAACACTAAACCCAACCAAGCACCAACTGAGACACGCACTACATATACTATAGACAGTCTAATTTGACATGAATACTGTAAGTCTAGGTGAATGCAGTTAGAATAGCGTGACTGTGGTGAAGTTTCAACATCGTCCTGGAACACAAAAGTCTAAAACACACACACAAAAAAAAACAGACTAATGCAGGAGTAATCAGATATTACCCAATCACATGAGAAACTTGAAGTAATATACCGTCATTTGAATCATACGCTGTGGTGTGAATTCAGGCTGCTACCATCAGGGCATAGACACAGTATATTCTGCTATGATGCAGAACAAACTTTTAAAATATAATTTATTCTTGTTGCTATCAGTTTGGTTAATGACAAGTTGTAATTATGAATCGTGTTGATATTTATTTGTCCTCTCTTGTCTGATGTTGGATGTTGCAGCTGGCTGTGCACTAAATAGCCCCTTTGGGGATAATAAAGTTACCCTTGAACCCTTGAAAGTGGAAAATCAAAGTAATAAGCATTTATTGAAAACGCTGAAATTCTTTTATTTATTTATTTATTTATTTATACATTCATTTTTTAACTAGACATTGTAGAATCTCCAGTGATGTGTAGTAATGTCAGAATAACCATCTTTTTAGAGAGAAGAATCGTTCTCATTAATGCAGTTTTTGGGACCTTGCAATTTTTTTTTTCATGCTAATTAGTAAGTTGTTAACATCTACTAAGGGTCTAGGACTAAATAGTTTGGGGGCGTTTTTCGTGTCACTCAATTTCACTCAATTCAGCCTTTCATTCTGCAGAAGTTTTAGCTGTCCTTTAACAATCTGTGTTTATAAAAAGACGTTCTGTTCTCCCTGCATTGTAAGTGGAATAATGAGTATTATGATGCTTTCTGCATAGAGCATTGTTGGAACATCCAGTAATGTAATATTGCCTCTTTAAAATGACTCCCATAAGTTTACAACTATAAATATACAGTATATAAAAGGTTGACTTGCTAGGTTTAGGCTCTTTAATGTTGATATTTCTGTTGGACCTAAGTCATGGTAGTTATAGTATGCTCCACAAATGTTGGATTATCCCATGCTCACTACCTTGAAGTCCCTTCCTGTTCCAACATGACTGTGCACTAGTGCACAAATCAACGTCCATAAAGACATGGATGAGCTAATTTGGTGTGGAAGAAATTGACTGGTCTGTACAGAGTCCTGACCTCAACACGATAGAACACCTTTGGGATGAATTAAAGCGGAGATTGTGAGCCAGACATTCTCGTCCAACATCCAACACAAATGCGCTTCTGGAAGACAAAAAAAAGTCCCATAAACACACTCCTAAACCTTGTGGAAAGCCTTCCCAGAAGAGTTGAAGGTGTTATAGCTGCAAAGAGGGCGAGGCCAACATCTTACAGCATTAAACCCTATGGATTAAGAATTGGAAGAATTGTTACTCACGTGCATATGCATGTTAAGGCAGGTGAGCCAATACGTTTTGCAATATACTGTAGTGTATGTAATATTAAGAGTTTCAATGTGTGCTAAGGTATTTAATTAATGTTACACACATACAGTGGTAGCATACATTATAAATATTATAAAGTAATATAATATTTAGATTATATTATCGTCTTCTGGCAGGCTCTACAGGAACGTGCGGACCCTGACAAGCAGGTTCAAGAAAAGTTTCTTCCCTGCAGATGTTTCTTTGCTGAGCTCTGCCTCCATCGGATCACATACACATTGACTGAATACATTACTCTCACCGTAGTCTCACCGTATTTACCTTGCACTACTCATAAATACTACTATACAGACACTGTAAATAGAATAGCACTACCCATAATTGCTGCTCACAACTCATTGCTATATGTGAAAATTAAACACTCAGGATTGCACATATTGTACACTGTATAGCAAGACCTCTCTCAATACGCTCTCAATAACAAGTTGCACACATGTATACTGTATAACATATAACCTTCTCAACCGCAATATCTTAAACATGGTATACAATATGTTCCTTCATGTTAACCATCTATAATCACACTCATTGTACATAACCGTCCTCTATGTATTATTTACATATGCATATTATTTTATCATGCTATACAGTATATCCTCCTTTATTGCACTCAGTGCATATAACCCCTATCTATGTATTATTTACATATGCATATGATTTATCATGGTATACAATATCGTCTTCATTGCATACATCAAAAATCATTGCACTCATTGTACATAACTCCTTCTCTGTATACTGTTTACATATGCAAATTCTTTATAATGGTATACAACACCTTCCTTATTGCTCTCACTGATAATCATTTGCTCAGTTGCACTTATTGTATTTGCCTCCCTCACTGTATACTGTTTATGTATAGAAATAATTCTGCACTGCGAAAATGCACTTAGATACTAACTGTATTGCATTGCCTGGTATTTACATGTGTAGACAATAAGGTTTAATCTAATCTAATCTAATCTATTATCATTACGGTACATAAAATAGATATACATTTTTTGACAGTATCCCAGGACGTGTTCCCTGCATATCAGCAAATATGTACCGTAGCACTTTAAAAAAAAAAAAAAACATGATACCTATATTAGGGTAAAATTTCTTGTGGGTATAAAAATTGGGCTGTTTATTTTATGACATAATAAATAACTTTTCGTCAGCTTTGTTCCATTTTGACGAATTGCTCAACTAAGCAACAAATCAATCAACAGAAAAAATAAATATTTTTCTGATAATGCTTTTCAATTGATCCATCAGCGGTGTTAATGTCATGGCAGATCAGTGTACATACGGTATGTGAGGAAGTACAGACCCACAAGTGAGCCATACATTCTCACTTCAAGAGCAACAATCATCAGTAAGTATTTGCAATCAACAGCACTGATCAAACTCTCAGTGACGACTACTGAAAATGGAAGGAGCCAATGTTTGTATTAAAGCTTTAATTAATTAAGTGTGTAAAAATATGTAAAAATAATAATAATAATAATAATAATAATAATAACTATAATAATAATAATTTAAAAAGAATATAATAATAATAATCTACTGAGACTAGTTCAAACCAAAAAAGTGAGCTAAAAATCTATTTACAATTCCTGAAAAATCTTGTTAAATCTAAAGAAGTCATTCAGTATGAATTTTTCCCCCCAGCTCTCAAATTTGGCATAGAAACCAGTGCCGTAATTAATCTAATCTATGCTAGATGTCCAAAAATAGTCTGTTCCCTGAGGAACGTTGCGGTCCTGCCAACACAAATGTGTCACGATGGGAATTTTACAGAGCCATTTTTTTTTTCTGACTCACGTCATATCTAAATGATATTGCTCTGATTTTTATTTATGAACAGAAATTAACATAAAATTAATCACAATAATTTTACTACAGGACTCGTGGATGTCTGAGGAAGCTCCTAGTATCTTAGGTTGGTGTAAAACCTGAGCAATTGATTGTCTCCTGTGTAAATAATGAAATTGTCATAGCTTTCTTAGCTTTTGGCGACAAAAAAAAGAAAACAAAACAAATGATACACCAACAGGTTTTCAATGCAAAACAAGTTTTAAAATGATATTTCTTTCGCTGTGTTCTTGTTCTCCCATTGATCTCCGCTTTCTAGGAACTTGTAGCTCATATTTCTTACAAGTGACAAAGAACTTTATGATGTTTTTTCCCCCTATTTTTCCAAGGATGGGTGATAGTCTGGGTGGAGTTTACATATTGATTGCACACATATATGTTTCATAAAGGTTTGCACGCAGCATACACATACATGTAGGAAAAAAAGAAAAAAAAAAGTACAACACACACACACTCAAGGAAAATGCTTTGATTTATGCTTGCGACAGCCTTGGCATGTTTACGAGCTTGGGGATTCCTAGGGCATCATGTGTGATTCATCACAGAACATTGATCATTTTCTAATCACAATGAACAAAGCCTTCAGCCTCGGACAAACGGCAGATGCTGCTCTGGCCTGAAGACATCATTTTGTTGGTGTATGCCGTAACTCCTGTAGGGTGTAAATCTTTAAACTAAGTTCATTGCAATTATTCCAACATTTACTATTGACCATGAGATCAGTTGTTGTTATAGTACTTATTACTTTTTTTATGATCCTGGTATGAATGAGATATGCAAATATGTCACTTTGATCCAATAGTCCTGTTGCTAATCACGTCCTCAGTGGTTCCGACTATCGTCAATGGAAAAATCACTAGATGTCACTAAACAATATCACATGCCAATTTGCATATTGATTATGTCATCATGCAATGTTTGTGCAATTGCTATTAGCTATTCTTAAAGTTCCAGGGTTTCGATCCAGCAGTAATGTTGTCATAATAGAACAATAATAGACAATTACTTTCTTTACTGTAATTACTTTTTAACTAGATTAAAATAATATTTGCTACAATAATATTTTTAAAATAATTTTAGATTCATATTTAAACAGTTTAACAGCAAAATGAGATAACGCCATTATTGCAGTTTTGCGAAAATCTAATTTGTTTGCCACCGAAGCGAGAAACAATGCAAACTGATAGTTTAGTTCATGTTTTCTGTGAGCTACAATATTTTGTCAAACTTGTATAAGTTTTATTATAACGGATTTTGTGTGATTTTTCAAACCTCCACCTCCCACAGTTTTGGCACAATGGATAAATCAGTGTGGTTATTTAAGTATGCAATTTATTATCAATAATATGTTGGGCGAGTTTTAATAAAAACACAGCAAACCCGTGCTTCGTGAGTCACTTGCTTTCAATTAGATCAAGGGAAAAAAAATTGGTTTTTGTTGCACAAAAAACACCTTTTAATTACAAAGATTTCAGTTCTGGTGAGTATCCTGTAGAGAGAAAACAAAAGCTAAAAAATAAAAAGGTTAAAAGAAACCAAACAAAAAGCCACCAGATTTGTTGAAGTTTTATGTCTAATGATATAAATATTTATATATAAATATATTGTCATGTATTGCCTTTATTGCAGTTCATGCAGTTTAAGTCTTTCAGTCTTCAATAAATATTTTCTTAATTCAAATATTTATGAGCTTTACATACTTGTGTCCTGCCTTTTATGGGACTTATTTATATATATAAAATAAAGTAGTTACAAGAAATTAGTGCTAAATTTAATTCCCATGTCGGGGTGTGTGTTCATGGAGTTTACATGTTCTCCCTGAGCTTAGTGGGTTTCCTCCGGGTTCTTATATTTTCTCTCACGATGCAAAAACAAGCAAATTAGGCTAATTGGAGTTTCTGAATTGTAAGTGAGTGTGTCAGTGTGTGCTTGCTTGTGCCCTGCGATGGACTGGACTGGACCCTGTACAGTATAAGCAGTTTTTTAAGTGGTATAGAAATAGAGAGAGTGATGGCTAAATTCATTATATTATAATGTACTATATGTACTGTATACATTATATACATTATGTATATTTCATTATATATATTAAATAAAAGAAACAGGGACACATTTTAGTGACAGGATGAAAAGTGCCTAAAGATAACATTTAAAAATAAGTTGCTTATGCAGCAACCTCAGCAGCAACCTCATTTCCCCTCTCGTCTGTTCCAAGCATTCAGCATCAGCAGTATAATAATCACCAGCCTGTTTCTCACTGGTTAATGCCTTAAGTTAGATGTTTGTTTGTTTTTTGCTTGAATGATTCATAGGTTTAAGTTCTGCTTGAGCACGAAATTATGTCTCATAATTAATCTCAATATAAATTTTATAGTTTCTTTATGGAGTCACCGATTGCACTTTGCACTAAATATACTGTATGTACAGTATCACCTGTACTGGAGGTGACTGGAGACGGTTTAAGATGGTCCTGGCCTTTGCTAATGCAGACAGCTGTTCTCTGACGACTTGCGACTGCAGTCACTTAATACTGTAGTTTAGGACAGAATTTCCCGCAAACAGTCTCCAATAATGAAAGTGGATTCCACATTAACTTAAACATCTCTCCTGTTATACTGAACTTCCAGCTTCCTAACGCTCAGTATGACTGCAGATCAATCACTGCTATTTGTTATCACCTAAATATGGATGGGCTCCCTGTTGAGTCTGCTTCCTCTCAAGGTTTTTTCCTATTGACATCTCAGGAAGTTTTTCCTTGCCACCGTCGCCCTCGGCTTGCTCATCAGAGACAATCTGATCATTATAATGTATGCTTACTGTATCACATCTTTTAAACTCATTTCAATTTTGTTTTATTCTGTAAAGCTGCTTTGCAATAATAACCATTGTAAAAAAAGCTAAATTTTATAAATTGAATTGAATTGAATTGGATCAACTGGAATGAAAATGAGAGCCAAAAAAAGTCCTTCAGGACGCCTGGAGAACTATTCCACAAGACTACATTAAAAATACAAGAAAGTCTTTGTCTTCGGAAGCAAAGCATGAAGAATTCATTAATTAAAAAAAAAAAAAAGAAATATATATATATTTTTTTGCATGGTATGGTATGTTAAATTAAACTCAAATATAAACCAAACTTGATGATGTTCATTCACAAACTTCTTTTTATGTTAATCTCTAATGCAGTTGTCTGTATTGTTCTTTACTGGCATGATAAACAGACCCTTGGACCCTCACTTTGCCTCTTTTCTGATGCATGCTTTTTGGGTTTATGTTTGACTAGTGATGTTCATCCTTACCATGCAGTTGTGTTAGCAAAGGCTCTTACATTTCTGCTCCTCCTGACTCTAGGTCACAGTCTACAGTAGTTCTTGTGTTTTCTTCACAATGCCTAATAAAGAGCCTGCACCTGCATCCTGGTCTCAGTGCTTAAAACATTCATTCAGAAACACATTTTTATTCTCTTTGTTTTAAGTGTTTTGAGTCACGTATGCTCATGAATAAGAGCGTAACTACCTCATTCAGTACATTTGACCTGAAACAATAATTAAGACAATTCAGATAGGCAATTTCTCTCTGCTTGCAGCTTGACAATATAGATGAGTATCGCTGTAAAATACGTCAAACCTTAAAAAAATTATTTAAGCTATGTTGTGCTCATAATTGGTTTGCTCTTTTCTCTCGTTGTCTAAAAATACCAGCGTTTACCTGATAACTCCTGACATTACCATCTGCACACACACAAACACATAGACATGCACACAAATGCATTAGCACTTTAGCGAAAGATGAGCATCGGACAGAAATAGCACTGGCTTTTATATGTGATGTTGGTCCTGATGCTGAATTTCACCGCAGTTATTTTAAAAATACTTTTTTCAGTGTTTTTTAATTCAGACCATTAAAAAAAAAAACTTAATTACGCCTAGTAAGGTGGAAAATCCTAAATCATTTCATTCTGGTGTTAACGAGCACTAGGTTGGTAGTTGTTGTAAATTCTTATAGGTATGCATCTTAATACAGATATATTTCTCATAATGAGTAGATAATGTGTTCTAAACCAATAGAAACACAGACATGAATATGAGATGCAGCAATAAATCTGTGCCAGAGGGAGGTTTTAAATTTTGATTCATCATGGTCGGCTTTTTGCCGAGTCAATTTGATCAATCCTCTGCTATTTAGACTAAAGGTAAGTTTTATCTCAGCTACATCAATACATCAATGCTATCCATATTTAGTAGGGAGTTTATATGTGCCCATTAATCATATTGCAATATTAATGGATGATATTTGATGCAGGCCACTACTGGCTGGTTTTTAGAGAATGGAATATGGGTGAATTGTTGTTGTTGTTTTATTTTCAGATGTTTATTTCTATTTTTAAAAAATCCAATAATTATTATATAATATGATGTATTATCATACAGAAGAATATGCACTAATGGGCATTTATGGGTTCATCAATCTATCCATCCATCTAGGAACCTCAGTAGTCCAACTAGGGACCATGGAAGCCAGTGGTGAAAACCACATCTGTTACTTCTCCTGTCTGTCACAGACTCAGCAAAACAGTACAATTAATAATTAAAGAATTGGCTTTAATGTGGTTTGTAAACAAAACCTTCAAATGCTTTATTTATTTGTCTCACATTCAAAGACTTTTATATAATACATTATCAGCAGAACAAAGACTCATGTCTTAACACGCTCTTATTTTGCCTTCATATTGTATGAGCAATATTCAAGTCATACCAGGACTTTTGTTTGTGCAGGAAAACAAAACACAATTATGAGGGTAAAAAACTGCTTTAATCCCCTGTTACACCAACGCACTCATCCCAGCGTTCCACCAGTGCTTGGTAGAACGATTGTTCAGTACACCGGAGCCATGATCGGACTGCCTGCCTGAATCACGTCTGAAGCCTGGCCTCCCAGGAACTCCCAGGAACTTTGACCCACCTTGACCTCGATCATCATTCATGGATGGATATGCAGCCTTCTTTAAAAAGGTTGCACTATTCAAATGTTTTACTGCAGCTACAGGAAGAGTCTCATCACCGTACTGTGCTTCTGCAAATGTCAATCGGTTTTAACCTTTCATTCAAGATAAATTTCATCACCATCATTCGTGACCATTGGTGAAAGGAGTTTTAAATTCTTATCAGTAATATGTAGTCAAAAAGGGTGAGCGGAATGAACCACGGAGTTGGTGGACAGTCCTGTAAATCTCAAAAGTTACATTTTTTCCACTTTAGACTATCCTCAGCTTACTAACTCTTCTGGTGTATTGGGGTTGAATCCCAAATTGTATAAAATGGAAATATGTAGGGTGCACAATTCTTGGTTCCATGCACCTAGTAGTGCCCTTGATCAGGGATTACAGAGGGATTTGGGATTCAGCCGTGGTAGCAATGTACTGTAGCATGGGTAAGAATGAACATGGATGGTTCAGATGCATTTTGGAACTACTTAGAAATTAAAGTACTTGAGGAGACTTTTTTTGTTTAAGATGACTGACTATATTATCAGCTGTGGTTTCACGCTAAAGGTGAGTCTGTAACTGGTTTCGAATGTGGGTTTTTGATAGGCAGCTACTCTCTCCTCTTAGCAATTACATACAGTACACAAGATGTGTTAAATCATGATTGAAAGATTTTACAAAGAAATAGCAATTTGTGTGCGGCTGGTGGCGTAGTGGTTAGGGTCTGATACCTGCCTCGTGTGTGTGCATGGGGTTTGCTGGTTCTGCCCATGCTTAGTGAGTGTCCTCCATGTACCACAGTCCAAAGACATTCAGATGAGGCTAATTGGTTTTCCTAAATTGCCCATCATTTATATTTAGGCATTTGGCAAACATCCTTATCCAGCACGACTTACATTTTTCTCTCATTATACATCTGAGCAATTGAGGGTTAAGGGCCTTTCTCAAGGGACCAACAGTGGCGACTTGGTGGGAACTTGGGACCTTTTAAAACTGTAGCTCATTGCCTTAACCACTGAGCTAGCCCTGACCGTCATGTGTGAATGTTAGTATGTGTCCTGTATGTATATGTGTGTGTGTGTGTGTGTGTGTGTGTGTGTGTGCCCTGTGATGGATTGGCACCCTTTTTAATTTTGCTAATAAATGTTACTTTCCCCAAGCAGTCCTTTGAAGTCCTTTTTTTTAATC